>JAVQJL010094468.1:0-12412 GCA_036024295.1 Nannoperca obscura
TCAGTCAAAATAGATTCTTCATGATCTCAAAGTGTGTTAACATGTGAGTTGGGCATCCGCACTTAAAAAACGGTGCAAAGGGGATGCAACAATGAGGAACAGCATTGGACAAAGCAGAATAAATATGCTCTGTCCAGATTCTATAGGTTGCTAAAATTAATAGAATCATGGACATGAATGATTGGACGATAAATACAACACGTGATTATAAAAGACTTCTGTGCTTCCTTGAATTGCCAACTGACATTTTCTTTTTACTATGAGCACTTATGATGGGTCAGTTTCAACAATTACATAACTTGGTTCTCAACATGATTCAATTTTCGTTCCAGGGGCTCGTGGGAACTTGTGTGGAATGTGGATCCATATTGCTGTTTGCTCTGTTAGTCCATCTACATATTTCTCCATGAGAGTGGCAGCACAGACCTAATCATTCACAGGCTGGAATGCACCATCGTAAAGGTTTATTTTGCCAGCAGGGGAACATGCTGTTGATACGGTACAGACGTACATGTAAAGTATGTTGCCATAAACAGAGAATTGTTTGCATGGTGTCCCTTGAGATGTGATCAGTGTTTCTTTGTTCTCTCATGGAGAGAGTAACATGGATGGGGAACATTGCTTTCCCACCAAATAAGCAACACCTTGTTGGTGAAAGTAAGCCTTTCTTATACCCATGTGCTGTAATCCTGATTCGCTGTACAGATACTCAGACAGACTGATGGGAAAATGTGTGAGATATGATGTACATTGTAATGTGGTTTTTGTCCAGACGATGGTTCCATGTTATCCCTCACAAACCCTATATGCTAACATAATACATAACACAATAACATATTAGCTTTACAAAATACAACAGCAAAAAAATTATAATTAAAAGGTGTAAATACATGGATCCAAACTCTTTGTATGTTCTGCCAGGAATAGAACACTAAGAACAACATTAATGCTAAATATAGTCATGCTGTATATCAACTAACCAGAATAACCTGACTGACCTTGCCACAACAGACATTTATGCTTGCACAGAATGCTGATAAAAGCCTAGAGCACTGACCTGAGACCTGTTCAGGATGGGTGCGCAGGGTGTCCATGAAGTTACTCATGGCATTCAGTTCCCTCCAGAGGCGTCCCATCTGCAGGAATTCTGTGTCACTAAAAAGAAGCTCCTGAGCATCCGAGTAGAACTGAGCCAATCTGACGAGTTCAATGACAAATCATGCACGTTTAGTCTGGTTTAACAACAGACTTACAGCATATACATTCACGTATGGTTGTATGCACACAACGAGGCTTTGAAACAAGGGGAACATAATCTAGAGACATTTAAACATATTCTCTTTGACTCCATTACATAAATCTGCCATTTCATCTCAGATCAAATGTTCATAAGAATTCAACACCTCTGGCTTAAAATAACCTCCCTCTACCAGCACAGGGTGACGCTTACATAGAGTTGTTGTAGTTGGACACCAGGCCAGGAGATTCACCACGGGTTGGGTATTGAAAACAAGGGTTGTTGGCATTACAGAAGATTCCCTGGATCCATGGCAGGACCCCTGTGGAGGGCATGGCCTTGTTGGGGAAGTGGCCTGAGGTAGAGGAGAAACTGCTGGCTTTCAGTGCTTTACACAAGTAATTTATGAATATTTATGAATGAGGATGTCATGGACCACACAAGGCATCATACCTCTCTCTCTGTGGACTGAAATGTTTGATGTTTTCTGCTTAGTAGTTGTTTACTTACATTCATGTTGTTGGTAGAGTGGATTCACTCTTCTTAGCCACACTAGTCCCATGAACAGCATAACAGGCCACATGATCTCCATGAAGAAACGCACCTGGTTCGAAGAGAACAACATAAACTTTGTGATCTGCATTTTATTGTCAGTCCTTCAGTTGTTAACCAAAGCGTTTGTTGTATGAAAAGGTTTTCAGACAGGGCATATGCAGTACATCGGCCTATAAGTAGCTAGATATTTTGGTTGTCGGTAGCGTAATAAGTAGCTACAGTAGAAAGCTCTATGATATGATGAAAAAAAATTGGATAAAGTCACAAGAACTAAAGTCACAATCAAATATATACCTTTATTGCTGTAGCTTATTATTCTTTGACATTATTCTGTAACAAACACATTGCAATTGACCATGGTCCCATGTTTCAGACAAAAAAAAGCCTTTTCAGTAAATGAGTTGGTATTATCTGCAAATAATGACACCTGAAGGCATTTTAGCTAACTGCAACCCTCACGGGGATCCATGTAGTGTGCAGTTGATGGGTGGGAGGATTTTACCCTCTGCCTCTTGCGGATGGTCCAATTCTTCCACAGCAGGAGTTTGACCTGTCTTCCTGCCCCCATGGCCCCTCCTTTTCACCCCCGCAGGGGCTGGCACCAAGCAACAAGTCTGTATTAAATCAGTCCACAATACACACATGAACTGAATAAAGCTACCTCATCTTTTACAAAAACATTTATGATTTTTTAACAAACATTTAAGAGATAATTTGCATATGGAAAGCTACATTTTGTGGATGATCATAAAGGTGTCCATCCATTGAGTGAGTGCTCCATGTGAAGGATAACAAGAGCTCTGTAATGAGGTTAATGAGCTCAAGACACTTCACATGATCAGCTGCATAGCAATTATAGACATTTCCGCAGTCTATAAACATTCAGTACTATTCAAGGTTAACATCACTAACCTAAAACACTGAACATCGCACATTCCCGGTGCATGTTACTAAATTCATTTCACTCCAGGCCAGTTACAACTATTACTATTCTATAGCTACCACATCACTAAATGAATACACTTTGACTAAATTTCAAAGCATGGCTATAGTTCCGCACGATAAATCACTTACCTCAGATAAACACTTGCACTGTAGACCGATACCCAATAAACAAAGCATAACACCACATATTCTACCGAGCACTCCTTGGGGTTGCTAACACAGCTAGAATCCAGACCTTGTGAATAGTTAAGCAGATTGATTTAATCTGCTTTCACAGTGCTGGGAAACTGATTATGCTCTCATCCATTTGGCGAGGCCTACATAACCGAACCACCTGGCCTACGTTACACTGTATAATCCCACCTGTTATAATCCTACTGGTAAAGAATAAATATGAAGATTTCAATTTCTATACATTCACTGGCCATAATGCGGCTTGGTCAGTTCACTGTAAGACATGGGTAAAGCTCTTCTTGCAAAACAGTAGCATTGCATAATGTAATAATGGGAATAATTGTTCTTTGTTGAATAAAGTTGCTGCAAGAAAAGAAAAAAAACAGACCATCAAGGAAGCTGGGAGTCATCTGATATATTTTAATAAGTTACAAAAGGGTGTTTGTTTTCATGTACCTGTTTTTTTACACTGAACTTCTCAACATTTTGTCAACGTGTACATTACCATGAAAAACAGATACCATTTAAATAAATGATGCACTTCCTATTACTTACAAAGGGATCTGTAAGGTTTAGATTATTGATAAAACTAGTTTAGTTGTAAAAAGAAAAACAGCTTTGGCTATTAAGAAATGTAAATGTTATATTAAAATAAAGATAATGCCATTATACAATCCAGTGGCATTTCAAAAGCTTTTCAGATCAGTTTAAGTTGACACCATACAAGTTCAACAGTATAAAAACAAGTGGATGTATACCCTTTGCAACTGGTGCTTCATAACATTATCAAATGCCAATACAGATACCCAGTACAGCATGTAACAAAGGTCGTTATATTGCTTTATACACAAGTTATTAGCAAAATGATTAATTATAATCTAAATGTAACAGTTTAAAACATTCTGACTCACAGTAGGTAGAAACACGACTCAGAAAAGATTTGTGTAAAAGTATTGATGTCAGTTAAGTGCACCAAACGTTTTCTTTTTCAGTGTTGTGGCTACATGCACTATGGTAACGATTCAAACATCCTTTTTTGGTATATAAAACATACATAGATAGTGAACCTGTAAGAACTTTGTCAAAATACTCAAATAAAAATGTAATTGCACAGTTTCAAAAAGAATTATAAATAGTCTGACCAGGTGCCAGAGTGTAACTGAGCAAGTGATTGGTAAATGAAATATTGGTGAATCATGTTAAAAAATAATACAGCATTTTAAGTGCATCTTGTTTGTCTTTTGTGGACCAAAGGTACATTTAGTTGTCCACATAGTGCCCACACACATAGTTCATCTGGAAATTGCCTTTATAGAGTCAATGCAGATGTTTCTGCACATTCGAGGACCGTTTTTTTAGATCTCTGAAAGTCCATGACTCTCAGAGGATCACACAAAATGAGCCTCTCGATGTTCTACCTCTTGGAGGCGCCTTGGCCTTAGTCTCTGGTACACTGGTTTGGCCTGGTTTTGGCCCAGTTCCTCTGGGCTAGAGCTGGGAGACTGAGACATGGCTGCCTGCTCTGCCTCAATGTCTTCCTCAAGAGGCTCATCTACTGACACCTCTATCTCAATCCCCAACTCCTCGTCCTCGTCGTCATCCTCCTCCTCATCTTCTTCCTCAGCGCTGTTAGCTGACGCACAGTTCTGCAGCGCTTTCGCTTTGCTCCCCGACGGGGGCTTGTAGAAGGTTCCTGGGGGAGGCTGGAGAGTTCTGGGAGCCCTGAAAGCTGTTGCGACATGGTTGTACTTGGTTACATTGTCCTCCCTTCCTAAAGTCCTGCTGGGTCTATTGGGGTAGATGGTGCTAATAGTGCTCCCGGAAGTTCCAAGGGTGAAGGCTGATGAGGACAATGGTACAGAAGCTGATAGGTTGCTGGCATCTACTGCTGTACTCTCTGTGGGTGAACTGGTCACAATTCTGACAGTCCTGGAAGAAACATCATGCTTGTACTGTTTGTCCCATGTTCTGCGTAACGTCTGGGTGTCAATAAATGTACTCCGGTAATGTGTGCCCGCTCGCAACTTTGTGTTCTCAGTTTCTTCCACCTCTTCAATGGACTGGTCGCAACTGCCTCCTTTCCCGTCACCTTGGTCAGTGCTGTTCCGGGTGTTGTTCTCGTCTACTTGGCCTCGGTTGACTATCTGTTCAGCTGGCATGCTCACTGGCCGGGAGGAGAGTTTGTTGCGAGTGTGTCGAAGCTGGACCCTGGTGACGGTGATATGGTGAGAGCGACTGAGGCCTCTCTCCACAAGTTTTGGAACCTCAGGGATGCTAGACGACAAACCCCTATTGAAGGTCTCTGAATCCACTTCATCAGCTTTGAATAGAGAGATTAACAAGTGGTTAAACATTAACATTAACAGTACAAGTAAAATGACTTAAGAAAACTACAGCATTCATAGACTACACCCAGCATCCACAAAAAAAACCTCTGGAA
Source organism: Nannoperca obscura (assembly GCA_036024295.1). NCBI lineage: Eukaryota > Metazoa > Chordata > Actinopteri > Centrarchiformes > Percichthyidae > Nannoperca > Nannoperca obscura. The sequence goes on from JAVQJL010094468.1 coordinate 5,352, forward strand.
ACTTCTGGAGTAATACTGGCCTAGTAACAATGCTTTCTATTGGTTACCTAGCTTTGTAACAGTACTGACCAGGTTCAAAGTCACTTCCATCGAGGCTTGGCTTTGTCTCCTGAACCTCAGCCAATAAGTGGGAAGAAGGAATTATGGAGGAATGCCTCTTATACACCTTAGAGCTCTGCTGTAATGGTAAGAAAGACAAGAATAAGGTCAGAAAACAAAGAGTCTACCATTTAATGTTAAATGACCAGTGGACAAATGTGCTGTATATGAACTGTACTGAATGCATTAAAATAACACAGTGCCATTGTTAAGTACCTCCTTAATGTCTCCCAGCGACTTGGAGTGCCTGCTCAGCTGCTGCTCCTCCTGGTGGGTGAGGCGGGTGTCAGGGCGGGGTTGGACATCGATCTCTGTAGTCGAGGTGCTGCCCAGGGGACTGAGGGGGGTGTCAAAGACCATCTGGTAGTGTCTGATCAGGAGCTCAACAATGAGTGCCTGATACGGGTAATCCACCAGAGAGGAAAGGGAAACTTCAGCATCCGCCTGCCTTGGTTTGATCAGTGTTGGGCCAAATATGATGCCCAGGTTGCTGGCCGTCATCTTATTCTCCTCCGATTGCTCCGTTACCCTAGAGGAAGGAAGGATTATTACTCATCAAATAAATAAAAATCCCTGACCTGTTCAAAGCCACCTTTGCTCACCTGAATGGCTTATGACATATTGAGAATAAGATCCATGTCCCTAGTTTTAAAATGCCCAACTTAATAATGCACTCAGCAGAAATGTGTGTTTTGGGTTATTTGTTTGAGGCCATACCGGTGCAGATGCTCTATGAGGAACTGCAGTGTCTTGTAATGAGCTGGTGGCAGCTGCCTCAGCAGGTCCTTGATCTTGAAGAGGACCCGGTTGAGGTCCACACTGACCTGGGCCGGGGTCACTGGGTTGGGGCTGAGCCGCAGCGCCTCTAGTTCCTCCACTATGATACTCTGGCTTTCCTTGGCCAAACCAATAAAGTCGTTATAGTAGCGGAACAGGATGAGCGGCTCTGGAAGCTGCAGAGGAAAGTATGAGGGGGAAAAAAAAACAGAAAAACAAATGAAACAGGGAAGTTAATAATAAACATAGACAACCAAAATATCAAAGTAAATAGACAAGTGGGACATAATTAGAACTGAGATATGCTATTAGGGGATGAGAGGTAGGATTTATGTACCAAAAATTAAACAAAAACAAATAAATACAACAGCAATGGCTTTGTTCTGTAGAGCACACTTTTAACCTTCTCACGTCCTTATTTGGACGACCTTCTTTGCAGGGGTTAGAAAAATACCTCAATAGCTAAAAGGTTTCAAAAGCAGCCCACCTGTCTCAAGTAGAGCTTGAGTACGTTGCTGATGTCGTGGGGATAAAGTTCGGAGAGCTCCACCAGGTGCTTGCCATTCTCAAACGCCTGGCACAGCTTCTCAACCCGAGACTTGGCACCATTCACGCGGTAGATTCCCTTCACAGCACAAAAACAACATGCAGGAGAATTAGATGCAATTTTCCAGATCACCATTGCAAAACGGTGTAAGACAGCTGCAGAGCAGAACCGGATACACCATAGAAACAAACATCCTACAGTATATTCATTTAAAAGCAAATGTGTGCAAGCTTTAAGTTGAGAGGTATATTTTGAGTCATAGTATTGGATTTATAGTAATTAAACCAATTACACTCCCTATTGATCTGATAATAATCATTTTATCTCTCATATTTGACTGAAAGTACCTTAATGTTGAGTGCTCTGTTCTCGATTTCTGATGTACACTTCCGTATGATGAAGGGGATGCCATCCTGACTGTTCTTAGCTGCCTGTGTGAAGTCAATGCCGAAGAGGTGAAGCCTCCCCTGGAGCTTCTTATGGCCACACTGGATGGCCAGGGTTTCCAGACACTTCTTATGGCAGGCTAACGAACACTGGAAACAAGTTGACAGGTATCTCGGTTATGAAAGGGCAAGAGTTAAAAAAAAATGTACACACTGCAGAAAAACAGAGGGTTTATTTTAAGAGAAGGAACTGTATTTTTTCCCAGTTGAACATTTTAATCATTATAGTAGCAGAAGCAATAGGATAACACCAGGATAAAGTTAGTTAATGATTATGCACAACCAATCAAAATACTACAAAGCACACTCACTCACTGCATTTTAAATGCAACTTATGTCAAAACAAATCCCATTCCATCCCATTCATTACAGCAGACGCTTTTATCCAAAGCGACTTCAAAATAAGAGCTTTACATAAAGTGCATAATTCAAAATCTTACGTTCAAGCTGTATGTTGACAGGGACCAATGGACACCCTGTTTCTACATCTCTTCTACTAAAGTCAACCAATCAAATGAACAAATGGTTCAGGCTTAATATGCACTAAAAAGCAGTTTGTTTGTGAGGTGCTCCTTGAATTAACACCAAAAAGCCAACAAGAAAAGATTCATGTCGCGTAACCCTTTGAACCATTGCCATGGAAAGATTCCAATGCACTGCAGAGTTACATTCTTATGACATGTCAATGTGTCCGTCATGTTTACATAACCCATCTTCAAAAACAATACCCGATTTGTTATTGTCAGCGTATCTAATAAATATGGAAAGAAACTGGATCTATAATAATAAACGGGTGGGGGGGCACAGGGGTAATGAAGGCAGCTCCTCAGAGGACAAACAAAAGGTCTTCAGTTTCCACTGGCTGTTCCCGACTGAGAACAGTTGGTGGATTTGGTCTCTGAGGAGAGTTTTTGGCCAATTACAACTTTTCCCTTTATTCTAAGGTTTTGATGAGGGTCGAGGTGGTCTTTCTCGTTTGGTTTTGTTTGATTTTTGCTGACCATGAGTGATAAAGAAGCTTTTGTGAAACTTTGGCAAAGTTTATCTTAAACTTGTAATACTCTGAATGCTCTACATTTACTGGAGGTCCAAATACGTGATCGATGGTTGGATCGTGTTTTGTTCTATTAGCTCTAAAACTAAATAAGAAGAAAAGAAACCACGGTTACCTCCTCACACTCTGCTCCATGGAACACCACCAGGCCGTCGCACTCACGACACTTGGATGGTGCTCTTAGCTTCCTCAGCTTGTGGGTTTGAGCAGCTTTGGACATCTGGGTGTTTCTAAAGGGACCTGGAGAGCTGGCTGTTTCGATTGTCATCTCACTTAAACCTGCAGAGTGGAGGGAGAGAAAGAAGAAATGAAAGACAAAGAGCATCATTAGAAGCCATTTCCTCTTGTATGTACATTTCAATGTTTCTGAGATAGAGCGACATTTTCATACAGAAAAGAACAAAACAAACCATACATATTAACAGATAAAACGTAAAACGCCACAAAAGAAATTAACTTACTCGATTAATAATACTGGAACAAAAAAACACATGTAGTGTAAATAAAAGTATATCTTGAGAACTAACAGATAACATATATACAGAGCATGAGGACAAATATATAAAATGTTTAGTTTGACGTACCATTATCAGAGGGAGAGGGAGGCTCTCTCTCATCCAGGTCATCAGCAGATGACATGGTGCCGGTGGAGGGGGTTCTGGGTAGTCTTCTCTTGAAGTCTCCTGAACAGTAAGGCAGGACACACCAGTAAGTCCACATCTCCACAGTCACATCAAGTCAATGCGTCTCCTTTGGTCTACACTGCAGTGGTGGCAATGATCAGTACCAAGACCTGGACTCAGACAACTTCCTGACTTTAATTTGCCAAAAAAAAGGCGTGGTCTACTTAATGTTGTTGATAATGTGTTGGTGATTCACACTTCTATTGACTGATCATTTCCAATAGGCCTCCATTTAAATAATGTTGTTGATTTTCTAATGAGCCCAATGTGGAGGCTCATCAGTGAGTACACCATTTACACTCTGAGGGCTGGATGGAGGGTTGGTAGGTGGGGGTTGCAGGTACTTCAGTACAAGTGAAACACGCATGACCCATTTTCACCACTTTAATGAATTGCTAATAGTGCACTGAAAATCAACCACCCAAATCCCACAAGGAAGCAGATCTGCATGAGGGCATTGCACTGTGACACATACAGTATGTATTGTTGCTCAGCAACACAGGAAACATTGACATTTTGTCAATTTTGTGTGTGTTGCAGTCTAACAGAGTTACACAACGTTCAACAAAGAGGAACCACTGTCAGTTGTTGCTAAGCCAGCTGATTTTGAGATAAGACGCCAACAAAGTGAACAGCCACTTCATAGGGAAAAAAAGATGTTTGCTCGCCCCAGGGGCATCTAAGACAGCCAGAGCTGAGGAATGCTCCTCCTGTCTATCATCTGCAATGTGTAGTTTATTTATTACACCTACAATTTAGTACTAGGTGAAGGCAAGGTGTTAGATAGATAACTATCCTGTTAATGATGTTGAAGCCAATAATCTGTCAGGGACATAATTCTACTTAATTAATAAGCAACCTTCCCATTAAAACAACCCAACAAACACTTATCATATTCATTTGAAGGGATATATTACACACCTGTTTTGTTTTACTTTTACTCATTAAAAATAATTTGTCTGGTGAAAAAAGCTAAAGTCAGTTCAAAACAAAACAAAACTGATAAAATTGGGATAGGCCGAGTTTGTGGTAACCCCCTAAAAATGAAGTCTTAAAATGAAGCCGGCGGCCTGAACGGCCCTACCTGGGCTTGCAGTGGGTGAGTCCATGGACCGGGACTCACTGCTCCCTCCGGCACTTTCTGAGTCGCTGCACATCCCTCCACCCTGGCTGGCCGAGGCCCAAGGACGAAATGGGGCCTGAATCCGAAGTGCTGGATAAAAACAGGGAAAGTGAATGTGTTAAATGTAACTGACATTTCTGTTCATTACAGTCTATACATAAAATACCAATATTACTGATGTTGGTTTCTAATGAAATCTTAAATTGCTTAATGACCCTTGAAATTAATCTCTGTCATAACTTGACTTGTGTTTCAGTGGGTATGTATGTGCGTATCTCTGTTTTCAATGATCCCGTCTTCAGGTTATAGGCCTACATATATTTCATTCTTTGATTTCAGCGTTGAATCTCTTAAACAACGCATGCACACAGACAACCTTAATGTCCAATACATCTGCAGAGTGTCATGGCCAATTGGCACTTTAGTATTGTTTAACTATTTAGCTTACTACTGCTTTCTTTTCGCCTAAATGGGACTCAAAGTTGTAAGGTCATTAGATAGTGCTGCAGCCTTTAGCCCAGTGCTGCCTGAAAGGTCTGGATGGATCCAACTTGCATACACAAGTAAAACAAAACAAAAGGAGATAACAACACAAGGAAGTGACCTACACATTTCCCTTCATATTATTTTTGCAACTTGTCTTGTATGTGGCTCGATACCTTTTGGTCTATGTGAGAGGTGCTATCTCTGTCTTCGCCCTGTAAGAGAGTTAAACAGGGCAAACTGATACCTGTAGAAACTAGCTTTTGTCATTTGATTCAACCCGTGTACCTTGGATGTCAGTGCTACTGTTGGAGCACCTCTCTGCAATCTTGGTGTGTTGGGCTGTGATGGGACTGTCCACGTCATCTACACCAAGGAGGTCGCACGTCACGGATGCCTGCGACAGGTTACTGTGGGACGAGTGGCTGCCACTTAGCAACTGCTTGTTGAAAGGCATCCTAGAGAAGGAAATGATGGAATTAAAACTATATTTATAATTAGATAACTATATATTGATAGTAAACTCAATGCAATGTATTTTTGATACTATAATTTCTGGACTCATTGTGTCCAATACTTTGTCTTTGTTCAATATCTTTGGATCTGTAACATTTTCTACAATTAGTATTGTAGGCAGGTTAGAAAGTCCTCCAAAACAACAGTGTGCCATAATCATGGAACACTAAAAACAAAACATCACAGTAATAAATATCCTTATGGCAGGATAATGCTCTTCTGCAGGTTTTCAGACTATCGTCATTGACACTGTTGAGTAAAATCTTATCTTCAAAGTTTAGTGTGTTGCTACATAAATACCTAAAGCCTCTGATTAAAAAGGACTAGATTGGGCAGCTTGATCTAACTAAGAAAACTGTAGTAGATCCCTGAGATTCTGTTTTCAGGTGGAATATTGCTAATCCTAAGAATTTATTTAAGTCAACTTTACTTAAGGTATTTAACTAAAGTCAGTTTGATTTATATAGCACCAAAATTAGTCTCAGAGGGCTTTACAATCAGCATACAACACCCTCTATCCTTACATACTAAATCTGGATAAGGATCAACTCCAGACAATTATCCTCTTCAACAGGAAATGAGGAATCTCAAAAAAAGCAATACACTATATTTCTTTTTAATCTAATTTCATTCTGAATTCTAGCTATGTTATAAAATGTAAAAATTATATTGAAATTTCACAGCATTCCTCTTTTTGGACAATTTTAAATTAGATCTATCTATAATTGCTATACTGTAGAATCTAATTGTATAAAACTATGTTCCCTAATTCCATCAGTGCTGAAAGATCAGTGAATAATCATGAGATCATCCCCACCTTTCCATCAAAGACAGCAGTTAATTAAGAGTTTAACGACAGCTCAGATAGGCTTGTGAATGGCTGATGTCCGAACCAGGCCAACCATTGTTAACCGAAGTATCCAACTGTATCTCACAATATTCAGTACGTAAAGTAGGCCAGCGGTCTATAGTTAACCTTTGGAAGACCAGTACTATGGATGCATGTGTGTATAATTTTAATTTCCTCTCTCCCAAGCTGAATGTTTTTTATCAGGAGGGATCTGAGTTGGGGGGGTGGGGATAGAGGGGGGGGGGGGGGGGGGGGGAAAAAAAAAAAAAAAAAAAAAAAATTAAAATGTGGTGGTTTAAAAAAAAGTTAGATTCCTTTTGAGAGTTTTGTTGAAACAGGTTTGTGGTCACTCATACACACAGACCGATGGAAATAAGAGAGCGCTTTGTTGTTACTGGGTTGGGGGGGGGGGGGGGGGCGGGGGGGGGGGGGGGGGGGGGGGGGGGGGGGGGGGGGGGGGGGGGGGGGGGCGGGGGGGGGGGG
>JAVQJL010094473.1:0-10999 GCA_036024295.1 Nannoperca obscura
AGAACCTCTTTAAGCAGCCTAGTTGGGATAGGGTCCAACAGACACGTTGATGGCTTTGATGAAGAAACCACCGAAGCCAGTTGATCAAGGTTGATGGGAGAAAAGCAGTCCAAATGTACATCATTGGTTCACACTGAAGACGCAAATCTTTAAAAACAGCTCACAAATATACTTTTTCTCTTTCACCATAATCATTTGATTTATTGTACTCTGAACTGTGCATTAGTGTCCCAGCGTTTTAACCCTTTGGCTTCTTCTGTTGTAAAGTTTCTCCCTGAAGGATCGTTCCTCTAGAACATGCAGATTTCCCCCATTCCTCTCTGCTCAAACATCTTTCATCATGGGTTGCTGCACATGAAGTTAAAAGCTGTTGGATCATACGGGCTGAGCTCAGAGTGCCACCATATCTAGATCAGGCTTTCCATCCCCACTGAGTTTTAATCCAATCAGAGGACTTCCAGAGTGCTTCCATGTGTGTCAGATCTGCTGCTCCCACATCTAGTTTGTGTTTTGTCAGCTAACTCGATTTGTGTAATAAAATAGAAGCTCTGATTGAAGCCTGGAGGACTTGGACCAGTAGATGATCTTATCAACGTGTTGAGCTGGTGGGGATCCCGGGTCTGTTTGGATAGGAAGATCAAACAACAGCTTCCTTTTCAAAACATCACTTCAGAGACGAGCTCGACAAAGTGGCACCAACAGTCTGTTTAAACATCCTGGTTACTGCTGCTTATGTTGTACTGCAGGACCAGTCAGCCAGCCAGTCAGTCAGTGAGCCAGCGTGGAAACAGATTACAGAAAACACGTTCCCGCTTTTCTCCACAAGTCACTGAACTCTTCAGACATTAAACCTCTGCACACTTCTGTTGGAGGATGTTCGACTACATTATACAGCGGTGCTGGAGACTGCAGTGCAGTTCAGTTGTGCTGCCCAGACTAAGTTCAATCTATTGAGAAACTGAAACACTACAACTAGATATAAACATGTAGTTCATATATCCTGTCGTTTGAGCCACAGTGGTTGTTTTTATGTGTCATTTGTATGTTTCACAGCAGGCGTAGGCCCCTCCCCTGAAACAAAGACCACCTCCAACATAAAATATGATTAAAACATTCTGGAAATCTGAGCAGAGGCACTGTAGTACACATCTGACTGGTTTAAACCTCTTCCTCTACTAATGCGTGTTATTTGCCCTGCGTCACCAGAAGATCACTGCATTTAGTTTTATTAGAGCACTGGATTTGGACCCGACTAGTACCCAACAAAGTACCTCTATCCCATAAACTTGGTTTTGTTCGAACCAGTCTGCTTTCAGACTCCATTAGTTGGGATATCGTAGTTTGAATAAAACATCAACATCCAGCGGGTGAAGAACGCAGCAGAGACGATCAGACTGAACAGGAGCAGCTGCAGATAGTTTGAGAAATACATGGTTCGTTGTCTCCTTAGTTACATGTGACTCATCTGTGTTTCCAGACCTCAGACGTGAACTTGGCGAGATGTTTTATTACCGATAAAGAGAAACTAGAAAAGAGCCAAGTTGTAACGGTGTAAGTGTCCCGGCATGTGCGTCTGCGTAGTGTAGGTGTAGAGTGTTGTTCACGTGCATCACCACGACAACGAGAAACAACCCACAATCAACAGGTTTCTTTTTTATTTCTGACACCAATCCACCGTGTACAAGCAGCTGAACCGGACTTCAGGCTGGAACCGTCAACACTTCAATGGCTACAGTGAGGATTTCAAAGGGGGGGTTGCACATTTTGGCCCTTCAAGTCAATTAAATAAATCACAATAAAAAAAAATTTAAAAAAGAAAGTGAGGCAAAAGAATGAATAAGACTTTTTCTAAACCAGGCAAACACGAGGTGCTTTGGTGGTTCCTTTGGCAGCAGTGCTTCTTCTCTCTGATGAACCTGGATCCTGTGTAACGCACCCAGCAAAACCTGGAAACACCTGGAAACCCATGACCGGCTCCAGGATCTCCGCACAGTTCACGTACAGTTTCATTTAAGTGCTGACACGGAGCGTTAACGGGAACACACCGGGATAAGGCCACCGTACACCGACCCGGTTACTCGATTCTTTATGATGCAGAAGAAAAACCCGTTCTGTCACCTCAAGACAGAGAAAAGAGCTCAGATAGAAAAGCATCAGGGTTTATTATCATTATATTCCAGAAGTGGAGAGGGACTGACAAACAAGAGGAATCGTCTTTAACAGCCAGGCACAATTTTGGCTCCAAAGTCCAGCTTTTTGATTTCACCTTGGAAGCAGAACGGGGCTAGTTAAGGGGAACCAAAACACAAAAAACGTCTCTGTATCCCTGAAAAGTTGATTTTTGGAAGGCCAGACCCAGAACGGTACCCAGAGTGCAACCTAGACAAGTTCTCCACGTGCTCCATGCACCAAACTCTGCTACACCAGAACACCCACCCCCTGCTAGCCACACCTCCTCCTCCTCCTCTGCTGGAGAAGGGGCTCAATAGCGGTAGTGGTCCGGTTTGAAGGGCCCCTCGGAGGGCAGACCCAGGTACTTGGCCTGCTTGTCTGTCAGCTTGGTCAGTTTCACCCCCAGTTTGTCCAGGTGGGCGGCGGCCACCTGCTCATCCAACTGTAGAGACAGAGAAATGGGACAGTTTGTTAGATAAGTGGAGATGAAAAACTTTTTAGGCATGTCTACTTCTCGATTACGTTCTGCTCGTCTGATGCTGCTCATATAACCACCATCGTCAACGTGTCGTCAGAGAAACGCTCTGTAAATGATCTTTCCCCCTCAGAGTGAGACTGCAAGTAATGATTACTTTCATTATGGATGAACCTGTGTTCTCTAAATAAATGTGTGATGTATTACTATTCAGAGTATGAATATGAAGGAAAGCAGGCCTGGGGGGGGGACACATCTGTGATGGAGCGAGATGTTCTGTGACCCCCCGTAAAGCTTCACCTCATCTCTTGGCGTTTCCCCGTTATTCCCCGTCTGTGCAGGTTAAGCACCAGATACAGGTTCAATCCGCTGCACTGAGCTGCAGCTCCCACTTCCTGTTTGGTTTAAAAATCCTGCCCGCTTCGTGAACCGCGCTGCCTCTGAACTGCTCTCTATACTCAGGAACAGTTTAAGATATCAAATCTTTTGGGAGGTGGGGGTCCAGCTTAAATGTCTTCACTGTGGTTTTCAGGCTCAAGTGAAATACACTTCTTGCCAAGATCACAGAGAGAGTGACACTCCGCTCGGCCTGCGTTTTAAATCCTTCCCGTCGACTTCAACAGAACCAGGTTGTGTATTAAGGTTCAAAGCTACTCTCCTTTTCTTGGATTGTTGGGAGGTCTTGAAATAGATTTTAAACCTGAAATTAATTCTGGCAAGTCAAGACTCCACAAAAGCTTTGGAAAAAAAACTACATCAAGAACTTTGCACTCTACTCTTATTATTAAACTTCAGATCAGGAAAGTCTCATTTGATTCAACATCCACTTGGATCATTCGAGGCCCTTCTGAAAGCGTTTGATCGCAGGCTTTTCATTTCTATTAATGTCCAAGACGGCATGAGGTTCAATGCATCATCATCATCATCATCATCATCATCATCATCGTCGTGTTGCTTCTGACCTTCTTGGGCAAGAAGTAGACTCCCAGGGGGTATTTGTCCGTGTTGGTCCACAACTCGATCTGAGCCAGAACCTACAGGAAAGGACGGGAGACGAAGACTGTTTAATAAAGACTGGATGAAGCCACGCGGCCGTTATGATAACATGTCACTGTAAAGTGAAATCATGCTGCTCGTGACTAAAGACAGCGTGCACTGTAGCCGCCCGTCTCTGGCTCACAAACTCAGTACCTGATTGGTGAAAGAGTTGCTCATGACGAAGGACGGGTGTCCCATGGCACAGCCCAGGTTGACCAGTCTGCCCTCAGCCAGGACGATGATGTGACGGCCGTTCTTCAGTAGGTAGCGATCAACCTGAGGAGGAGGAGGAAAGAGATTGATGTGGGAGAAGAGAAGCAGGCGTTGACCGAGCAAGAATCCACGAGAGGACATGTTTAAACTGGAAACCGTAAAACCTTTCAGTCCTACCTGAGGCTTGATGTTGACCTTCTCTGCAGCGTTTTTGTTGAGCCAGCTCATGTCGATCTCGCAGTCAAAGTGTCCGATGTTACAGACGATGGAGTCGTCCTTCATGTTCTCAAAGTGACTGAAGACAAACGTGCACAAATTATTAAAAACAGGCGACTTTGTCATGTGAGGAAAGGATCAGTGAAGCACTGGTAGAAACGTACTGTCCCAGGATGATGTCCTCGCAGCCTGTGGTGGTGACGAAGATGTTTCCTTCCTTGCTGGCTTCATCCATGGTGGTAACCTCATAACCTACAGAGCAACAAGACGGTTTAGATTGGAAACCGTTTGTCTCAAGAACCGACGGAACACAAAAACCTTTTAGCATCAAAGATAGAAACTGGTCTTTATTTATGAAAGAAAATTTGATTTGTCGTTTACTATATAAGTATATTCTACTACTCAAGAGTTGAGAGAGACACAGACAATGACTCCCGAGTTGTACATTAATATAGATGTTACATGGTTGTCTGTTCGAGATTTAAATCCTAAATCCGACCGCCCAGTTACCAGTGTTCTTGTGCACGATGATTAAAGTTGGTGTTCACAGCCGTAGTAGTGTTTTGGCGGCCGTCACCTACCCTCCATAGCGGCCTGCAGGGCGTTGATGGGGTCGATCTCTGTGACGATGACGCGAGCGCCGAACCCACGCAGAGCCTGGACGCAGCCTTTACCCACGTCGCCGTAGCCCGCCACCACGGCAACCTTACCGGCGATCATCACGTCGGTGGCCCGCTTGATCCCGTCGATCAGGCTCTCCCTGCAGCCGTACAGGTTGTCAAACTTACTCTGCAGGAGGGAGACAGAAAACGTGACATTACTCAACAGATGCAAACCTTTTCCCATGAGCTGTAGTTCAGAGCCATTAAATGCATGTATATATATTTCACGCAATACAATATACATTTCTGTCCAATCATCCGACACTACAGGGTGCAGCTGAAGAGGAGGAACAGCCGAGGAATGTTACCTTTGTGACGGAGTCGTTGACGTTGATGGCGGGGATTTTCAGCTCGCCCTTCTTCATCATCTTGTACAGGTTGTGGACACCTGTAGTCGTCTCCTCCGACACTCCACGGATACCTGGACATACAAGGTTACGCAATTACAACACAATACTTTTACTAGTCGCACAAATGTTCCCCTGGGGTCGAAGTCTGTGCATAAAACATGTCAGCTGAGGAATAAAAACTACAACTCACTTTAACAACACTGCGTGATCATAGCCTGGACCTCACTGGTTACAGCGATGCATGTTTCACTGAGTGATTGAAGATCAGGCTTTATGCATGCAAATACAACCACAAACTATGCGTTGACTGTCGGTGGTGATAATCACTCCGAGTCCTCTGTGTGTTGTAGAGTCTCGGTGCAGACCACCACCGGTCTCTCTCCGCCACCTTATGACTCAGCGCCAACACTCACAGTTGGGCTGCAACGCCTCAAGGGGCAGGAAATCAAGCCTTGTGTTGCTTTAACCAAGACATTTTTCCTTCTTGTGTGTTCCCTGGACAGACACTGAAAACATCTACGAGATAAAGATCGTCTGGAAACTCAAAAATTCACAGATTGATGAAAATATTCAGTGAATTCTAAGTAACAGATGAATTGCAGTTGCTGTATGAACTACTTTGTGTCAGTCCACTGTCGCCACCTAGTGTCCACAACTCTACAGCAGCTATAACGTTCACCAGCCACTGTAAAACAAACTGACCTGCCAGCAGTTTGGGATACTTCTGGTGGACCATGTTGGTGAGGTCTCCTCCATCGTCCAGGATCATGTTGAGGGGCTGACCGTCTTTGAAATACAGAGTCTGCTCAATGCACCACACGTACTCCTCATCCGTCTCACCTTTCCACGCAAACACTACATGGAAGAAAGAAAAGACGGTAAGCAAAGATGTCAGAGAGAATCCTCCCACTCAGTGGCAGTGCATTTAACTGTCGGTGGTGATAATCACTCCGAGTCCTCTGTGTGTTGTAGAGTCTCGGTGCAGACCACCACCGGTCTCTCTCCGCCACCTTATGACACAGCGCCAACACTCAGTTGGGCTGCAACGCCTCAAGGGGCAGGAAATCATTCCATACACAAGATCTGGAGAGCGATTTCCTCCGTTTGACATTTTTAAGTTTCCTCTTTGAAACTGTATTTTCAGCCTCGTTACAACGGGACACAGCCGCAGACCTGAGCAGGCCGTTTTATTATTCACGTGGCGTATGTTACCTGGAACGCCAGTCTTGGCGATGGCGGCAGCCGCGTGATCCTGAGTGGAGAAGATGTTACAGCTCGACCACTGAACCTGAAGAGGTTAAAGAAAAGGATGCAGAGTTAAGACTCGGAGCTTCTGACTTTTTTTATGGACTTTACATTTGTTCATGTGAATCAGTTTCCTCATTCGATAAAACAGAATGTTTACACATTGTGCACAAAGTGTACTGCTCTTTTTAAATAAAACCTACAATATTACATACCATCTAAATATATGTGTATATCTTTAACCATGCTATGCTCCAAAATACTAAAGCAAATGTTGTGCATATAAAAACCTTCTTGGCAATAAACCCAGATTCTGACTAATAGAATTTCCACACTGAGGCAGCGCTACCATCTAGAGTAAAAAACTCGATTGCAGCTCGAAAGAAACCGTTGCAGCACTGAGAGAGAAGTATAATCAGTTGGGGAAAAACATCCCCAAGCTGAGAGAGCAGGTGATTTATTCTGTTGGTTCTCAGGGTGCAGGTTCCTGCAGGAGCAAACCAGTCTAGTTCAGATAACAACCAAACATGATAACAGAAGACTCTGGCCTTGAGGCAGACAGACCAGACAGTTTGTTCCCATAAATGGATCAATAAAAACGTGTCCTCCGTCTGGAACTACTGCTGCTGCTGTAGTGCACTTTAGCAAGCCAGAAGATGCCTGATGTCATACTGGACTGCTCAGATCAGTAAACTAAATCCAAACTGCTCTCTCCTCTGAAGATCTGACGTTTATGCCTCAACAGCCATTTATTCAAAAGTACTGTAGTATTATAGTTATATAATATATTATAATAGTTGATTAACTAAACTTTGCACAAACTGTGATGCTTTTTATGTATTAAAAACCAAAAGTGGATAAAGACTAACTAAGACAAACAGACCTGGCAGTGGTGGTTTTGTCTCCTAGAAACAGTTTAACTGGGATGAATAATAATCACTGAGCAGCTGTAAACGTCACCTCGGCTCCGAGGGCGGTGAGGGTCTCGATGAGCACGGCGGTCTGAAGGGTCATGTGAAGGCAGCCGGCGATACGGGCGCCCTTCAGAGGCTTGGACTGACCGTACAGCTCCCTCATCTTCATCAGACCGGGCATCTCGTTCTCGGCAATGTCGACGGCCTTGCGCCCCCATTCGGCCAGGCTGATGTCAGCTACAGAGGGGGAGACACGGCAGGATGATTGAATTACAAGATATTCTCGCCATGTTTCTTGTTCCGCCACAGATTTAATCCTGTTTGAATCTGAACAGATCAGTAACAACCTCCTGATGATAAAAGCCAAAATACACTTCAAAAAACAAATAGTTTATATGACTTCTAGTCGGATTTCTATTTGATTAAGCCCTTTTTTAAACTGACAAACTAAAAGCTGAAGACTTTGCACAACTCAACGCGATTTAAAGTGACAACATGGACAAGCTGCAGTTTGAAGGAGACGTCGTGCTAATGATTTTCCTGACTGTCGTTTTCGAACACATGAGAATACAGAATCATTTTTCTTAACACAACTACAGCTGCCTGTACAGGCAGTCACTCCTTTTATTTCCAGACAGCTGCTGTTACACATGTGCAGTATTTTTCTTTTAGGCAAGGCAAGGCAAGTTTATTTATATAGCACCTTTCATACACGGATGCAATTCAAAGTGCAGGCTTTATTGGAGAGTAGAGGACATGGTCTGACTAAGTTAATTTAATAGGGAAGTGCAATTATGCATTTGAAACATGACACTGGAAAATGTGCAACGTAAGCTAAAACTGATCAATGCTCTTTGACTAAAATTGTAGACGACCAGTTAGCGTTGTGGCTAACGCGGCGTAGCAACAGGATGTTAAAAAGGTATTTCTTTAACAAGCCAGAACAAGTGCATAATGATGAAGAGTTGACGTGTTGCAAATTGTCTGGAAGCACAACGTCTTTTTAACCCTCACTGATTTTGATTCACTAATCTCTACACTTGGACGCCATCATGATACAGAAAGCTTTTGGATTTAACAGGAAGTTAAGATCTGTTCTATCCAGCAGGTAAACCTCAGAGTGCCGGATGGAAGTCCCAAAGTACAACCCACCCTCCACCACAGAGGCTGTAGCCTGTGCAAACACACCTCAGCAGGACCAACTGCTCTGAACCGGCACTGGGCTGAATGACCAGAGAGGGGATTGGGGACACAGTTCACACTGAGGCCAAGATAGTGACTAATCTAAAAGTCAATGAGTGAAATATCTTTGGGGATGTGAATCATTGTGTGGGCCCTGTGTAGCTTCATGAGCAGAGCGCCAATACTGGCACGTATTATGAGTTCAATCCATCCATAACCACCTGTAAAACAGTACAGTACCCAGATTTCAAGAGCAGTTATCCACCAAAAGGCCTGTCAGTTTATGACCACAGGTACCTGTGTTTATGACCACAGGTACCTGTGTTTATGACCACAGGTAGCTGCCTCCTGACCGAGGTAAACTTTGTGCCAACAGTTTAAATAAGGCCAGTCATCTGAAAGGAGAACAAAGCCGCGCCTGTATGTGGAACTGAAATCTTTTAGGCTTTGTTCAAAAAACCAACTGAAGGCTTTAAGTGTCACACGGAGACCTTCAGCAATTTCTTTTGAGAAGTGAAAAAATGTGTTTAAGTGACACTGTCAGTGGAATATAAGGCTACCAGAAACAATAACTTTCATTATCAATTAAATCAGACTACCCTTAACTAATCTTAGTCTATAAAATGTTGAAACCAATACGTTCCATGAGCTGTCAATTATTTTTTTGTAGATTAACTGATCATGGAATAACATACTGCAGCAATATTGATCAATTACAAAATGCATTCTAGTTCAATGCTGTATTGATCATTTGTCTTAACCTGCAAACCCACTAAGCTCAAGTACCAAAACGCAAGATTGATCCTCATCAAATGTTTCGCTGATTGACTGCTGGCAGTAAATCAGGGATATTGCATCAATTAACATGTTGGGAACTGAGAGAAGCAGTTACTGGGTTGAACTGTAAACACTTGATTGCATTTAGTCAGTGGAGAATGTGTAGACTTTGGCCTGGAGTTATCTGTTAGCTGGACATTGTGTAACTTCTACTCTAACCAGCTGCTTCACATGACAGACCAGCAGGCAGACTGTAGATAATGATGATGTGGTACAATTGCATGTTGTTATGAATACAAAACATCTATTTTACACAACTTCCCTGACATTTTAAATTGAATGCAATACTCCATGTATACATTTAATTTATTAATGCAAAAAAGTTACATATTTTCTAATCTGTACCCCCTCATTAGAGAAGTCTCCATTGATGAGAAATAAAGGACGGTTTTACTTCAATTTTCATACTTTGATTAAAAAGCATTTAGCTCTAAAAGCTGTTATAAAAAAGGGACCACCACGTGTAGTCCCAGCATTAATCGGAAATGCAAGTTACACAGTGCAGCTCAGTCTATGCCTGCTCCTGTCACTCATGCAGAAACAGGCGGTGAGGCGCTCGGCATCATGGGAATTGTAGTTTGTAAACAGAGTCCGAGTCGAGGAACGTGACGCACACGGCTCCACTGATAAACTACAACATCCAGAAGGTGTTTCTGTTCACAGCTAAACCCATGCTCGCCTCTGGTACGAGTGTTGTGTTGATTCATTCTCGGATTTTAGCAATCTCTGCAAACTGTGTCGAAAAATGGAAATGTGTAACAAGCAACAACAAGAGGTATATGCTAAAATGACTGATGAACAACAAACACGCTAAAACTGCCTGCTAATAAATAAACATTATTTATTGTTAAATAAATAATGTTTACGTTAACGTTAGCAATAACGGGGCCGAGAATTAGCTATTGTTGGAAACCCTGGAATTAGCAACAAGTCAATCTTACACAAGACATTTGTTTCGTTTCACGATTAGCTTTTAGGCTAAACTCAAGCACATTGCCTCAAACTTAATAGCATTCTAAGCTAGCAAACCGCCCCCCTTCTTTACGAACGTTAACTCAAAGGCACAGTTAAAACAATAAACATGGACACTGACCAACTTTGTAGTCAAGTTTCTCGGACATGGTTCTCTTCTGGTGGTTTGTTCCGGGGAGGTTGAGTGTAGCGGCAGCCTAGCCGAGTGACAGAGGTAGAGAGGGAGGGACAGAAACATGACGGCTCGCTTTTTATCCTCGAAGCCACATTCGAACCAGTTCACGCGAAAGGGCGGTTCAAACCCGGAACCACTCTGGATTCCTATTGGTTGCGGCAGCTCCCGCCCCGCGTATGAGTGATTTGATTGGATAGCGGTTGATTGGGTCAACCAATGAGAACTTGAGGTGCAGTGGAGGGCGTGGAGTGTTTGCAGAACAAGTTTTGTCTGAACTCGGTGTTTTCCTGGTTGGCCAATAAGAAAGAAGGAACTATCCTATTCTACAATACTGTGGATAAATATGTTACACAAGCACTTACAACACATTTTGTATAATTGTGCGGTTCTTACTTGTACTGACATGAATGTTATGTGTTGCTGGTTGTGAGTTCAACCACATTCAAGAATTTGCACCACCATTTGCATTGTTAATGCCCAAGCAAAGAGCAGATACTCAGCTTTCTTATATGTAGAAAGCATATAAATATATATATAAATATATATAT
>JAVQJL010094478.1:0-26117 GCA_036024295.1 Nannoperca obscura
ATGTGATTTGACTTCTCCAAATTATATTTAATATAAAACACACATTTACATGGTTGATCATTGGGTGTAAACCGTATTCTATATAGAATATCACTTTATTTCATAATAATAATAACATGAATATGTCAGGCTGCACGGTGGGAGACAGTAATCTGTGTTGAGAACTGTTGGGAGGTTTACACTGCCTGGTTTACATGTATATTTTAGGACTTTTCAGCTTTATTGCCCAGTTTAAAACATTTGTTAAAGTAAAGTAATCAAATGTAATAAGTTACATTACTTTAATGAAGTAATCAACAGGGTAACTAGTAATCTGTAACCTATTACATTTCAAAAGTAACCTTCCCAACACTGGCAGCCATAAACACAATGGTCACAATGTTTTTGTGCTGCAAAATTGTTTCACAAGAGGGTGCTAAGGCCCCTTATTTGTTTCAAGCATGGGTGTTCACATATTTCTGTTATATAGTAGAAAGAAACTCCTGAGAAGAGAGAGACTGTAGAGTCTACAACTGTTTACCCCTTACCCGAAACAGTTCACAGAGCCATTGAAAAAAGCAAAAGATATTGGTGCTGGAAAGTGAGGAAGTTTTCAGTCTTAAAAGCAATCCTTTAATTTCACAGTTAAAATCAAACATAATCCCTATTTGTGGTTAAAATCTGCACTCCTTCCTGCAGCCATCTATCAGAGACTAATGACTATGTATGCATTCCCATGATGAGGCCTGTGAACAGTAAACCTCACCATCAGACAGCCTGCCTGTAGCTGCAGCCTTGTTATCACCAGCCCCTTGTTTTATTGTACCACCATCTAAACCTCACTACTCTGGGCCTGGTGGTTCATTTCCTGGCATTTTCTTAATTCCCGTCATACCATGGAAAACTGAACACACACAGCCACCATTTGCTCTTCAAATGACCAAGCAGCATCCCACAAACGTGTGTATGCACAGTTACGCATTCGTTATTCATAAAAGCAATCTTTCTGTCTGTAGACAAGAGGAATGTACAAAATAATGAGTGCCTTTCTGCAAAGCACAAATGTGTAAACTTGTGAAAGAGGGCGTCTCCTCAGCTATGGAGCTGTTACAAAAACAAATTAATTTGAAAGAAATCTACTTCCTGTGCGTAAGTGATTTCAGTTTCAGATTCTCAATTAGTTAAAATGCCTCAGAAGATGGCATTGTAATACACTGTCACGTTAGGGGCTTTTAGGTTTGAACAATAACAACAGGTCACGTCCTCACTTCTATGGTTACAGATCCAACTCCACAGCTTCCAGTGACCACATCTGCTTCACGTTGCCATTTTAACACACCACAGGCTTCTGTTTTAGCCCAAGTGATGACGGGAAGTGTTGTCAGTGGATCTCAACAGGAACGGAAGAAAAACCTCAGGCTGAGGGCAACAGGGGTCATCACCAATGTGTTAATATTTAAACACAGTCTAGTTCTCACTGTCAGATGTATCTCAATTCACGAGTTCACAGAAGGACACTGGTATAGTTACTATATCATATGCAGACATTTCTGCCACGATGGAGTTATTGAGAGTGTTGTAAAACTGGATTTGATGTTTATCAAACAACAGTTTGCATGTGAAGTTGTTATAGTGGCGTTTTATCTTCCATTCACTGTCACGCTTTTATATTGAATGCTGTTTGACCTTCAGTGACATTGTCTGGACTGTGATACCAGATTAGCAAGACAGACTGAGCCAAAGCTGGCTGGTGCAGAGTCAGAGACTCCAGAGTGTGGGAAACAGAGGTGAATGGGTGGACGAGCACCACTGAACAGTGTGAAAAAGCATAAACATTTTGCTTCACTTTACTTCAACCCATTCAAATGGGGTCAACACAACTTCACTAAAGAACTAAAGAAAGACTGTGATGTAAATCTGCCTGTAAATGCACTGAGAACAATCATCAAAGACTCCATTTCTCTTATGGACTGGCTACTAACATTAGGGAAATGCAAATCTGACACCAGTATCTCTTGCGCTTGTGCACAACAGCTTTCTCCCTTGCCCCAGGCTAGAACACCCGACATTTAATTACTTCCGCCATTAGTTCAAACAGCGGGGCTCCTGATATAGAGCAGATCAGTGAAAGGAGGGGGCAGAATGGAACAGGCTGGGACTGAACTGAAAGCAGATAGTGAGGGAGCCTAATTTTCCTCCATGCAAAACATTGTTTGATTGCTTAAGCTTTGGCTCCTCCTGCTTTAACTGTTTTCTGCCTCCAGAGAACGGAGGAGGACCAGTGAAAGCAAACTAAACAGCTCTCATTTTTCCCGCAATGCACTTCTTCTCCTGCTTTAGGCGTTGTTATCCTACTGTGTCCCACTCTTCCCGTCTTTATTTGCATGTGGTCTCTGTGTGAGTGCTTGCCATTTACAGGCAATTACAGCTCCATCGTTTCTTTATGCCTGCTGTCTACCTGCTAGCCCACTTAAACCCACGAAAACAGTCAAACCATGTAAATGAAGTGAGAGGGTGGCTGAAATATCTGACGGCTTTAAATGACAGTGAGAGCAGAGCCTTTACTAAACATCTGTATCTCACACACCAGCAACGTGGTCTTGCAGAAGATGCTAGCAAAACCTCATGTATTAATGCAGCATTGTTATGGTTTTCCATTAGCCTGCTGATTAGTGGGTTGTGAGGGCATTTGGTCACAGCCCAAGGTAAACCTCCAACGTTTGACAGATGGCAGAGCCAAGTGTCTTGGAAGTCTGTCTCCCTCGTTCTCTCTCGTCTTCCTCCAAAGTCAACACAGCAGCTGAACTGGCATGGGCCTGTGACTCGTGTCTAAGTAGGAGTTTAGCTGAAACAGTTGGCTACAACAGCCACCATCTGATTTCTCACTATAAGGGAGCACTCAGAATGCATCATCTCTCCATCAAGTGATAATTAGAAATCTTTGCACAGAGAAGGTAGAACTCCAGGCTGGTCCCTGTCTGAAAAGACGAGTCTTCATGGCCAGGAAGTCCTTCAGAAGGAAAGACATCCTTGGGGGAAGGAGAAGTGATTGAATTCTGTGTTTGGCAATTATCCAGGCTGGAAGATTAGCCCTGTTATCTGCTCATGGTCAAGTTTGACGGTAAAAGAAAATCTGTTGTAAAGCTATGGCTCAGTGAGACCAGATTATACTATTGACTGCCTAGTTAATGCACCACAATGTCTTATCTTACCCTCAAGGTGCTTTTTTTCTGGTTGAGATGTCATATGGAAACAATTCAAAGCATGTAATAGTTTCCCAGTGTTTTCACTCCCAGCGCTGATTTGAGGCTTGCATTCTTTAGACCACCATGATTTAATCTAGTTTCTCAAAAAAGATTTGTTTTGACTTCAAGATTTACATCTAAAAGAGGGAAAACACCCACTCCCATAACTTTGCATTGCCCCTTGCAAGACTGGCTTCCTGCCATCGTTTAGTCCTTGTGTGAATCTAACACTTCCCACTCCATCACAAGACCCATGACAGCCCTGCATGGATTGTTTTTAATTTTGCCTATCCGGGGCTCTTCTTCTCTCCATTAAGCAAGGGAAGACAGACAGGCGGACAAAACTCAGAGGACAAGCTGACATCTCCCCAGGTGCAGAGACAGGCCATAATGACTGGGGTTGACAGGCATAACCAGCACTCTCTTTCTCTGTCTGTGGACCTGCAATCTATTGTAATACGTTCTGAATACAAACACAAGCCCAATGAAGTTTTCCATGCCATCATTTAATATAATTACTTGGTAATGGTCTCCAGCTGTGCGGAGAAAGGCACTGGCTTATGACAACAGAGGCCCAGCTGTCACAGGTGAGGCTTAAAGTCAAACAGAAGACTGGATCAGTGGATGGAGCTCTAAGTGCCACCTTGAACGCACTCCAGACAGAGTGAATAAAAAAAGCTTAGTGACGATGGGGGCAGTGATAGAGACAGTGAAGGTAGTGCGATTGCACTGGGGCCCTGGAGATATGGGGGCCCATGGAGAGTGCAGGCCCTCCAACAATGTACTGGTGGAAACAAGCAGAACTATGCTGGAGTCAACAAAGAACTCACAATAAATAACACACTGGTGCCATTTTCTATATATACCCTGATAAAAGATAAACCCATCTCAATCATAATTTTCATTTTTTGTAAAATAGTCAGTAGCAATCTATAACAAAAATATGTGCAGTTTCTAAATAAACTATAATAACAGGTAATCTGTATTTTCATCTTGTCCAATGAAGTCTCCATTTAATCATGTGACCAGAGACACGTGTTTCAAGCTGTCATCATGCCAGTTAAGTTGGTTTAGTAAGTAACATTAGGATGGTAAGCTATTCTTTTGTGTTAGATATAAAATTCAAGACAAGTTAGTCTCATGAGGTTATTGCACCAAAAAATGCCTTTTTTTAAAGTCAGCGTCATTTCGGCACCACAGTGAAATCATTTGACTGTTAAATCCAACACAATGTAGGTAAATGTATATACGCCTAATGATGTGTGTGTTTGTGGTGCTTCATAACTGGTAATATAATATAATATAATATAATATAATATAATTCATAATAATGTGCACTGGGGCCCCTTGTAAAGTACTCTACGCCACTGGTCCTGCTACTGCTTTGTTTTGTCCTCGTTCATTGTGCACAACATAACCAGTTTGCTACAACCTCGCTTAAATATGTGCAGAGGTTTGCAAGGGAGTATTGCTCTCTCTCTCTCTCTGGTCATCATAAATAAAAGCGTAACCTGGCAATTGCTTTACATTGGCCTAACACATTATCTACAAAGCGCACATGACTAATATATCACGTGTTTTCGAGAAAAATCATTTATGAATTAAAACATTTTGACATGGTTTGGTGAAGTAATTGCACATTCTTGAAATATTTTCTATCCGGGGCCATTTCTAATCTCAGTGCATGCCATACTCACATTCCTCAAGATCTCTGGCTGAAACTGAACCAAGCAGAAATGGCAGAGAAAGAAACCACATGAAGTCTAACCATTATGGAGAGGAGCTGGCTGGTTTCCGGGTACTGTGTGTACTCTACTGCTATGCGCTACTCTACATGAGGCAGCCTAGCTGCAGCCACACTGGGGGTGGCTGACAGAGGTGTGTCATTGAGCCTCACAGAACCTCAGATAGCTGACCAGGTAGGGCTCTGCTTGATCCTGGCAGGGATTATAGTCAGGGTGAACAGTAGGCAGGAGGAATTGCCACCTAGCATGCAGTCAGGCGCCATGACAGATGACCTCATTAATCTGGGTAGTGAAAAGTCCGGATACCTCATTCTTGAGAGTTGCAGTGCTTCCTGGCCTCAGGCCTTCGTTCCTCCTTTTGCATTTTACTTCTGCTTCTTTGTCCACTACAGGTCAACATTTTGACCAGTTAGACTCAAATTAGTATTGTAGTGTTACCTAAACATTTTTCATGTATTAGCAAGCTTTTCAATATGTTTCTACAATTCTGTAATGTGTAAAGTAAGCAGGTTCCAGATTGATTAACAGCTTCTTAATGAAAACCTAATGACACAAAGAGGTTATGTTTGGTTTCCCCCATGCTCTAACAGTTAGTCATTCACTAAAAATGCCCCTACTATCCATTGTTTCTTATGTTTCACTCCATGCTGGAGGCAGTGCTTGCCACTGAAACAATGGAGGGAAACTAGGCTATTCAGGCAATCACTCTACCTAATATAACAAGAAACATTATTGGGTTCATATGAGAAGAAATACAAAACAAACTTTTTTAGATCAGACACACTTGCACAAATGTTGCCATTTTGTACTCATCCTCAATATACAGTAGCTGTTGGGATGGGATTTCATAATGATTAGAAGACACTCATGACCACATGAGTGACTGGGTGGAGGTATGTGGGAAACAATACAAAGTAGCAACAGATCTGGCAGTTCACATAAAGCATTTGTGCTTAAAAATACTGCAGGCATGTGTCTTGTGTAGTTCCTCCAGGCATCTGAGACCCATCTGAGCATTAATTGCAGAACAATGCTTTTGATCTTTATATAGCACAATGTGTTTCCGGCGGCATGAATTAAGAAGCTGACAAAACTATTAAGCTACTGATATTTTATGCTGAGGAGAACAGAAACAAGCACTAAAATAAACGTGTTATAATGCAGAGCAGACATTAATGCCAGGTGACTTAACCAGTTGTGGACGTTGATTTGGATATGGAGTTACATCTATGATATAACCAAGGAAGTACTTAGAGCATTTCTCTGATGTGTCTCTTTATTTCTGACTGCCCTGACGAAAAAAAAAGACTAACACATGGCTTCCACACACAATTTGCTCCCCAACAAAACGAAATTTGAGCTGTGGTCCACAGTCTAGGCTTAAAGCCTCTCTCTAGCTCTCTTTCTGCCCATCTTACAGGGAAGAAAATACTCCGCAAAAAACGGCCGCGGGCCAGAAAGTGACGTGCAACTGAGCACCAGTAAAGCTGCAGTCATCTGAATTGGCCCTAGTGACATGTGAGAGGCTGTCACATCAAACCAGCCCTTACGACATTAAACAACACACACAGCAGAAATATCTGCCGCAGCTGACCCTGAGATCAAGTGTCACAGCTAGCTGAGGGGCAGGCACGGCGGGTGGCGGGTGGGGCTGCAGTGACTGGTAAGGTTGGTGGCTGAGGGTGGGCATGACTGAAACCCAGCCAAGAAGGGTGGAGCAGCTCATGCTTTTCTGCATGTTTTCCACTGATCTTTAGCTCAGGCTCGGCAGCACTCGGTGGGATTTTACAATGGAGACTTAACCTTTTAGTCTCAGTGGTTTCAGTCTGGAGTGACAGATTTGTATCGGGTCCATTGCCAGGTTCCCTCACTGTCATAACAGTGTTGTGACAGGATCGAGTGCCAGAGATATGAATAGCTCCTGAAAGTATAAAAGGCCTCCTAACAGCAGGCTGCGTGAATGTGATGTATTTATAGAGCCCAATTGCAAATGTACGTCTGGATGAAACTGTAGACCAACATAAAAAGATTCCTGCTCCAGATCTCTGGAGTGGGCTGTTCTCTCAAAAAGCAAACGTGACAACACCTCTCAAAAGCACTGCACATCAAACAAGTTTTATGGAACTGGATGCATCCATTTATCTCTGTGCAAGAAATAACCACCACCAGAAGCAATATCTGTATTCACCACTGCCTGCACCGCTTACCATCTACCTCTACAAAGCCTTATATATTGCAAGGCGAATGCAGGTCCTGGAAAATTGCACTTGGTTATTTTATCAGCACAAGACCCAGCCTTACTACGTGCAGCAATATCCTGCACAGGAAATCAATATGAAGGAGAGGTGAGACGTGTTAACAGAACACATAAACCAAGATATATGATTACTTTAATCTAAGTGTGCTCACAAACAGAATTTCAGCCAACAGAGTAGCAGCTCTGCTAAGAGCAAAGTTTTCTTCCTTTTTGTTATACAGGTGAAACATTATTACATGCGTGGTTTAGTCAGCATTTGAATTATTTAGTTATTCTGCACAGGTGAATTATTTACTACATACTTCCTACTGGAGCTACTCTGCACATGGCTGAGGCTCCTTAGCTAAAGCACCTCTGTTCTCAGGATTATTAATGGGTCTGTTTCAGCTCGCAACAGATAGTAAAGGCTTGTCTTCACTTCAGTGGAAAAATAAGGCTCACTTACTAAATTTATCTCTAATGTTGAGGAAAAAGCTGACAGTAAAAGATTCCCTTGGTATGGGCTATATATACCTCACAGGCCATGGCAACTAGATATGGTTCTATACAGTAACAATACAACAGAGTTTTTGTTTATACTCAATGACCCCTTCAGTTAGATCAGGTAACACCCTGTTGAACCAGTTGAATCACAGTGAAACGGCCTTCGCCACTTTGGGATAAAACAGTTGATAAGCATTTCGTTTTAGGCTGGGACTCCAGCTACCAGACCTTAAACCTCTTTGTTTACTGTGGAAGCTTATCTTTAACTTATTGTATCTCCAGCTGCACCCTACAAGAAAGCTCAGTGCCTACCACAGAGTGGGAAAACCCAGCAGCTCCTCAAACCTACTGTACAACTCCCCACAGGGGCAAAGATTGTCTGCATGAAAAACACGAACAGTTAATGAAATTCACAATACTGTGATACTGAAGACAGAAAACGCTGGTTTAAAACCAACAGCTACAGTATTCAAATACAAATATGCCTGCAGTTGCACATCTGGCTCTGCAATGAATAGCCATGTCTAATGTATAATGCTATAGTTTATTCTGCTCACAGAGTAGAGAGGCATGAGAAGCAATTAGATTAAGCTAAGATTATGTCTCCAAATAAAAAGTAATTAATTATAATCATGACCTGATGAAATCCGAATGCCTTTTTCAAAGCATGGAAATGCTTTAATTTCCATATAAAAATTCAAAATTGGGACTGTCAAGGGCTCTCAAACCAGATCAAAAAGTTAATGGTTTTAGTCTGGTTAGACAACTCGCTGTAAATAGGGGATCAATAACACACGTATCAGATTTCTGCTAAGGTTGTAGTGTATTTCTCATCCCTTGACCTGCACTGGTTTGACACATCATCTTAGATTTATAGCTCACTAAGAGAAGACGCTTTAGAAAACAAAAGGGAAGTAAGCCATCATTCTTGTAGCGTCCAGTCCTCCCAAATGTGTCCTGAGACTGCAAACAAGCACCTCATTGTCAACCGGAGGTTTGACATTCTCTAGTTAAGTGAGTAAGACGAGAATTTCAGAAACAGCGTGCCCTAACAACATGTGATCCCCATCTAAATAGTTTCCAGCATGATATCAGCCTGAATCAAGCCTACAAAAGGCTGCATTGTATGGCCTGATGTAGACTGGGCTGAACAAGGGTCATTGTGCAGCCTGATCGTAGTCCAAAAAAAAAAAAAAGTTTTCATTTCTCAATTAATGGAAAAGGTGCACTAAGCAAATTCTGAGCGGAGGCAGATAAGGCAGTAGATGAGTTAACTCCACTATGGTTTAGCAGAGACATTGTATTGGTGTCTATGGTTAATGGAAAAAAACTGTATTCAAGCTATGCTTATCAAGTCAAAAAAACTAAGAAAACACAGCACACAGTGTTTAGGTTTATATTTGCGATCAAATCAATCAATAGGATTAAAAATACTTCAAAGAGGAGAGCCATCAGCTCTGTCAGCTCACATCCTCTGTGGGAGACCACCAGCATGGAGAAAGGTCAGGTTACTGCTTATTTTACTGGGGAGCTGGAGGGAAGGAAGTGCAGAGCAGAGGAGGGGGAGATACGTGCAAACGAAGGCAGGAAACACACTGCAGACCGGGTGCATTATCCGTGTCCGGTCCACACAACCACGGAAACAACATACACTTGCTCACATGCACAGGAACACATCCACACTGCACATGTAAACATACACATCCCATCCCTGGCCATGATGAAGCATACGTCACAGTACGCAGAAAATGATTCATTTTTCAGGTCTGGCGCAGAGCAGCCAGAGACTGAGATCTCAGCGTAGTGTGACATCGAAGCTGACTCGTTTATTGAAGAGAGCAGATGAAGTGTGGCCTGTAGCACTGGGATAATGGGAATTTGCCGTATTAGCATGGATTCAAGCAGAAGAGAGAATGGAGGCTGTCTAGTTTTTCATGACACAAAGCTTTCCAAGTCAACCCCTAAGTTGGCACTTAACGAGGTGATAAGGAATGATTGGTTAAACTGAATACTTATTAAATTATACCATTACTTTAGAGGAAAAAGTAATCCACAGCATGATGACGAAGGACCTAAGAGGCTAACAAAATGATTTAAAAAGGGCTTTTCCCAAACACATTCAGTCCACTTTGGGTCACTATAACAACAAGAAATGCTGTCATCTGGCATTTTCTTCCCCTCAAAACTGGTCAAAGAGGAATTTTCTAGTCGACAGCAGCTGTTGGATTTCAACATCCACAGGAGCTGCTAAATCTCTCTAAAAGCAAACGAAAGTGAACCTGAATAAACAATTAAGGAGGAACACCCATAGCAAGGATGTGAGATAAAAACTTTCTACAAACATTCATAATACATTCACTAGTCATGAACGTAGGGTATCAATCATTCAATGTAATAATAGAATATTCAAATGCTTGACTCATTTATTTTTTTCCACAAGAATTACCCTAGACTGTATTAGTTAAATATTAGTCAAAGCCTCTATATTTTTTTATGTATTGACTCAACCTTCATAGTAAGGTCTACTTATTTTTGCCCTTAAATATTTTAAACATTTTCTTTCATGCACTTGCTGAAATTAAAATGTCTCTGAGGCTTGCAACCTTCACATGCAATTTCAGAAATTGACTCCTTGACAGATGTAATGGCCCAGAGTGCAGATTATTGACGGCATTTATTTTCACCACTGAATATATGCACACGTGTGTGCATGTGAGTCTACTATCGTGTAATGTGTATAGGTGTGCACAGCTTGAGTTAAGAGTCAACTGAAGGACAGGGAATATCAATTGAGGCCAGCAGCTTCCTTCTGCACCAAAACACATTTAGTGTCACGTCTCACTGTCATATAGGGGCAGATTTTCTGTTTGGGATGACAGTCCAAACTTGATTCAGTCACAGGTAGGAGGATTTAATTTTATTCTTGCAGAGGCAACAGCCACAGAGACCTATTTAGTCTTCAGGTTCCCCTATGGATTTTAGGAAGGGGAAAATGTTTTTGATCCACACAGAACAACTAGGTCATGTTAATAAAGCTCCCATATTTTAATCTCTTTCATCTGTTACAAACGCAAATATGCGAATGAAAGAGAAGCAAAAAAAGGCAGAGACCCAGTAAAATGAGTCTTATACGCACAAAGTTTATCTGGATGGGCATAACTTATTGAAGATAAAGTGTTTTGACCAATGGGTAAGTATTTATTCACAGCTACTTTATATGTTCTAGTTTCCAGCGCTGCATGTGGTGAGAAGAGCACACACATACCCATATCCCACATACATCAAGTACAACATACTCTGTGCATAAACTATTGTATGTTGTGTTGTGGATAAAACTTTAAAAACAGTGTATATCTGACATGGACTCTGACATCTGCAAACCACATGAAAAATCTGTGGTTTTGATAGTTACATATCACTGTTGTGGGAACACAAATTTGACCCACATACATTTTGGTAGAGGCTGTGAACAACGTAGATTGTGGAGCAATGACTCAGATGAATGTGAGGTGAGATTTGGGTCTCTCATCAAGGCGATGCCATTTCTAGGAGTCCTCAGAAAAACCTTTCACAGATCCATGTGTTACCATGTGTTACTCTGTACATGGTAAATACATGGCTTGAATAGCACTGAATTCCGTATTGTTGCATTGGATGCACTAATTCATATAAGCAGCAACATTTTTACAATTTAATATTAATTTTCCTAAACAATTGACTATTTTAGACTAAGCGGTGACATAAATGGGTTTCAGTGTAATTTTACTTTTGTTAAACATTCCCCAGAGACAAGCTGTGATATATTTAACCCAAAATGAACCCCATCTGTGGTTCTTCTGCCAAAGTGCTATCAACATAAAGTAGGATACAATAACAACAGAATCTGTGGCCGACTGCATTCATATCATTCAGGATGTTATTTGCAGAGCACACACGATCACAAAAGTCCACTACTGAACAGATCAGTGATCAAAGCAACCTAATTCCTTAGATTTTCAGTTCTCTTACATCCATCCACTGCTGCATTTCACCCAAGACAAGCTAATGATCTAAACTCTGACATAGGCTACTCTGAGGTAGTGAGGGGACATACTGGGAAACACCCAGTGGTGAAGCCAGAGTCTCCAAGTTAGAATCAGGGACATATAAAAACGAGGATGATGGGGGAGGAAGGAGGCAGAATGAAGACATGCAGCTGGGCCAAGAGATCTGTGGAAAACTCCCGACAAAAGCACAGGAAAACTGGGAGGCTGGGGCAGGTCCTCTGGGACAGTCACAGCCCCTGTGAAGGGAAAGCCTCCTCAATCCTGATATAACTGAAGAAAACACACAGACTCTTTGTACATGGAAATAAAGTCAGTTTTCCCTGGGTCACAGAGCACACATGTAGGGACACTTCCTTACTCTGCTCATGACTTGACAGCAAGCAGATATTGTCACGCAAGAGCAACAAATTATCAGGAAAAGAATAATGGTTGAGGAGACAGAATGTCTAATTCAGACAAAATGAGAGAAGTGAAACTAACGCTTAGCAGACAGGCTCCAATAACAAATTCATTTTGATATGCATTACTGTTCTGTGAATATGCTTCACCACATATTAGGTTGCAAGTGTGATGGCTTCACTATATCTGGGCGTGATCAACTGGGCACCATAAATGAGAGGCTTTACATCATTTCCCCTGGCACGTGGCATTACAAGCTTTGTCAACTGGCAAATGGAAGGGAAAGTTGGCACGAGTCTGAAGAGAAGCAGAGGCAGTTGAAAAGAAAGCTGAGCATTACAAGGTCAGGTACTTGTTCAAATATGCGAACGGCGCCTGGCTTGATGCCACGTCAATCCGTCTGACTGACATACATTAAACACAGTCGAACAGATTAACCAAAAATGCATTTGTATATTAAAAAAAGAACTAAACTAAAATAGGCTAAGCGCACCTAAGATGCACCATGTCACACTTTGGTGACCTGTCAGCACTGGTATTTCAACATCTAAATGGTTTAAGTTCATTCAAAAGCGTTCAAACTGACTAAGATCCACCTCTTTCGAAAAATCCAGTAAAAGACAAGTCACAGAGGAGTCCAACACACCCTCATTTCTGGGAAAGCTGCTGGAGTGAGTTTGGCGCATGGTATGTTGGTGGGACAGTTGAAGCTGTCCAGATATAACTGTGTGTGTGCAGTTCCATTCAGCGAACAGTCAACTTGAGTTTAGCAGTCTGGTACACAATGAGGATTCACAGCCTCTGGGTATGACGACTGACTGTGCCAAAGATAGAGGGGCAGGGGGAGGAGTGAAAGGGGGCTGGGGGAAGGCCATCCTATTTAAAACTGCACTCTCATTGCCACTGTAACAGAGCTCAAATACTGTATCAGTCAGGGTGTTCCTTGAGATTGTCCTCTTGCCTGACAATGATCTGAGAAAAAGTAAACAGATACAACATAGTGCTGTCATTACAGCACTTGAGGCCTGTGTATTGCACTATAGTCTCCTATGTGGATTAGCAACACACAAAAAGTGTAATATGTTCTGTATGCATGTTTAATATTAAGTTCTGCTCTGTCTAACTCTTCTGTAATAAGTAAAACTTTGGAAAGTTTGACCATCAAGTTGTACTACTGTTGTGTAAACTTTGAAACAAAACCCTCTGTCAAGGGATTCCCCCAGGTAAGACTACACAATTGCAACATACCTGACGTATTTATATTTCTGTCTTAAGGCACCTAGTAAAGGAAGATCTTTATTGGCTTAGCTGCAGACACGCCCTCTGAGAGCTCTTCACACTCAAGGAGGAAGATCAAAGTTCAAGGAACCACTGCTGTACCAGCCTACTGAGGAAAAAAGATACAGCATTTCCACAGTCATGAAAATGAGCTCTCTCTTGAGGTTAACTTGAGACACCATGCCAGTGAGAACACAAGCTCTTGGACCAATAACACCCTGTAACTACCAACCCCAAATTAGATGTTTTCATCTCTGCTACAGCCTAATGTTGGCCTACACCAAATAACTGTAACAACAATTCAATAACCTATATTTTCAATCTAGTCCCGCCTCAGATTTTCTCCATACATGTGCATCAAGGGTTTCTAGTAAATTTTGGGAATCCCGGTTCATGTATGGCTGTCTGGCTCATGACAAATGAGGTGCTGATTGAGAGAAGGGCTGGGTGGCATGCTGGCAGACGGAGGCCTTGGAGGTTCAGAGGTAGACCTGAAATAGCCCTGCTGCTGCATTACATCACAACTGACTTCACCATCATGGCCACGGCTGCATCATGCCACTGCCAGGATGTCATGGGATGGGAACAATTGGATGCAACGGCTGTGAGTCACACAACCGAGCCGTCAATAGGGGAAGCACTCTGCGGTCGTGCAATACCCTGTGTACTGTATTTCCAAGCAGAGAAACAAGCAGCCATAGCATAATGATCTGTCAAGCAACAAACACCACACTTCGTGTATAATTAAAATCAATGTGCCACAAACAAATACATGTTTTTGTTTTTTCATCTGATAACAGGGCAGAATGTATCTTCTTACATTCCTTTTTGCATTTGGATGGGAGACACTAGAGACACAACACTGTTTCTGTTTTTCCACAAATACCACATTATTTGACATGTGAGAAATATCACTGTTCCTGCTCTTGACAACTTCGTCAAAACCGTAACCACATCAAAGTCAAATAGGTACGAGCTGTGCGAGTACCCATGTGGACTAGATCAAACACTGCCTGTGGGCTCTTTGACCATCAATCTCCTGTAAAACCACACCTGACATGCCTTTTAAGCTAATGTCTGTTTGAGATCAGTTGTGGGAACAGTTGTAAGTTATATATTAGCAGGAAGGCATGTGCATTGTCTCTAAAGCAGCAGAACAAGTTAGTTAACATGTTTGACCTCTCCAGATACATGTTGCCATGCCCTACAACAAATCAACCGCGGAAACAATCTTCACTGTAGCAGTTTTCACACAAAGCAAATGTTTGCTGTAATGACAGATACATGACAGTCTCAGAGAAATATGTAATTCAGCTCTATAATACTTGAACTCATTAGGCTTTTTATAAACACTGCATGATGTTAACCCTTTTAACACTATACACTCACAGGGAGTAGGTCAATCATTACAAACATAGGATAAGTGGAACACCACTGTTCAAACGCAGAGAAATGTATTTAAAATTTGAGTCCAGACCTCAAAGTTTTCAAAAGATACTTAATTTCTTGAGCTGAATTTTTGCAACGGGGGGATAAAATAAGACACAAAACCTCTACAATGATTCACTGTGGTGTATTGGCGCAGCCATAAAAAAAGATCTTGTTTTAATAATTTGATACAGCAGATACAGACTATGGAATATTAATATAGTAATATTGATTTTTTAAAATACTGCTTAAGGGAACTTAATGGAAAAATCTGCATCCCGTATGGGTTTAACAGAATGTGAACATGTGAAATGCTTAAATGAAAAGCATGCCAAATTATCAGAATATTTTAAAGGATAGAAATTGATATGGTGGACTTTAAGAAATACATGCCCATTAAATATTACGGATAAAGACAGAATTATAGATGGACTTAATACTGTTTGTTTTACCACCTTACAATTTAGTATTACTGCTTTCACATACGATCAGAGAAATTGTCTACGTTGTTAGTAGTAAAATGTAGACTTCAGGATCACCTGAAAAACAGGATTTTCAAGTGAACACATTTTCAACTCGTGATACAGATGTGTTTGTTGGTGAAACAGCCTGAGGTTATTTAGAGAAGCATGTGCTCGGCACACACAGGACTGTTCAGTTCGCCTGAACTTGGTAAGAGCTCTATCCAGAGCCTGAAGAAAATGACCAACAATCACAGAGTACAGGGAACAGGCAGATTACAGAAGGCCTCTTCCAGGTAATCTATGGCTGCTTTTTGGTTTTACTGAAGACTGTGGCATCTTATCAGCAGTTCGAATTTACAAAGAGAGCCCATTCTGGAAAATCATCATCTTGAAGTAATTAGGCCACATACGTCAAAAACATCCCTATGGTACTATGGCATGTGATGCATGCTTTGAGATGTGTGGAAAGAAATAGCTATTGAAGAATGGCAGTGAATGAATGTGTTACATAACCACTGAGTGTAAAAATCTTACTCTGTAGCTCTTTTGAAGGCAACACCATGAAGCGGTTGTACAGGAGTATGTACTTGGCCAGACTGACAGACAGACAGATACCGCGCCATGAGTCATGCAGACATGACTACAGTGTGGCCCCCTCCAAAAAATTCACATACCAGCCAGTCAACACAGGCCAGGCTGGATGGTCCACCTGCCTCAGCAGAGCTACTCCCAGCTCCTTCCAAGTATCACATACCCACATGCTCCCACATAAACATCCAAACACACACACACACACACACACATGGAAATAGTCTCTCTGGGGTAGGTGCAGTTGGAGTAGATACAGAGGATGAGCATGACTGCCACTATCACACATCAGGGCCATGCTTTATCGGTGAGATTACATCACCCCAAGCCATGATCCCCCTTCCTCCCCTGAATAGGTTTCAGGAACACTGGGCACACAAACCAGGCCATGTGCTCCTATGTCCTGTCTGCCAAAATAACTCAGCAGTTTCTAATACAGTACGTCTATGGTTTCACTTCAGTCTGCCCAGGTATTGTAGGACACTGGAGCGCGCAACCTTTCCGATGTCAACAAGTTTGCGGTTCGTTAATATGTGAGCTGCTGCACCAGTGCTTTCAATCTCTGATGAGTCAAATCGAAATATTTCGGTGCCCCCTCAATGCATATGATTTTGTAGAATTTGTGCCCTTTTGTGACTGTCTGCCGTGACTCACTTTGAGTCACCGTGTTAATGCATCATGAAACCCACAATTCAGAAGAAAACAAAGACCTAAGGATGAAAGATTTCAGATTCAAAGGGCCGAGTGCGTGGAGACAATATGAGAAGCACATGCAAGTACATTTTCATCATGAATTATGCAACATGTGTGGAGCCATCTAAATTAAACAAATGTGTGATGCTGCTATTTGTTGATTCACACAAACATGCATAAACATTCATGATTGCCTTTGAGGAAGATGGCGGTGATGCTGATGATGACTGGGAGGAGGTGGAAGAAGAGGAGGGAGGAGGATGACAAGGATAAGTGAGGTCATGGTGTGACTTTATGCACGATTACTCACCAGAATAGTCATTTAGGTTTATTCCTTTTTTCAAAATTACAATTAGGCCGAGCTATCTTCCATCAGCCTTCAGCCACATTGAAACTGATTGAAATGAAATCATCAAGCCTTTGGCTCATGTGGATCTAATGAAGGTAATCTCTGTTGAAGTTTAAGTTTATTAAAAAAAAAAGTAATTTAGCTACTGCCTTGTATATCATTTTGGAGGTTCATTTCACACCTCATTAATTCCACTTCAGCATCTCTTGAATGTGTAGGGTATTTCACACTTTTTGAAAAGGTGACTGGGCCTAAAGGACTAATTATAGGCTACTACATGAGCACTTTAAATAGCCTACTTTCACTATGAAAACTCCACTAAAAGCAGATATAGCACAGCACCTTGTAACCTAAATGGTGCGGTATGTGAAGGATTCCCATTCCGACCAATTGACCAGTCATTTAAACGACTCCTATGCCCGTTTGTCCTCCTCGATCACGACGCGTGAGCGCTTCCTCCGACTACTGCCTTCCGTATGGGCGACCACTGGAGACAGTCGTGAAATAAAGACACAACTTACCCTTATAACAAACAGCTCAGATGATCTCCAGCAGTGTACGAAACAGATCCGGTTTCACAGATTTGTTCCCAGGCAGCAGATGAGTGATCTGTCACATCATCTTGATTGCGGTGCAGGAATAAACGCGCTTCTTCTCCAACCCGCAGATGTTTTGAAGCCAAGCCCGGTGCCGTGGTATCAAATCTGGTCACTCTTGATCACACCAGTAGCAGAGGCAGTCCAGGGTGATGTGGCCAAAATGTGGCTGCCGTCCGGTTCTCTGCTTCCCACCTACGGATAGAGCATTCCCACGCTGCTGCTCCATGGATCGACTCGGGTTAAGTTTTCTTCTGCCGGTTGTAGCCTAATTCAGTTTGTCGGAGAGTCAGCCCCGCCCTGGACTGGAGACAGTCTGTGGAGAAGGCAAGCCTGTCAAGATCACCAACCAATGGGTGTGTAGCCTACACAGGGAGGCGCTGCTTCTCCCGGTTAACGGCGGTGACTAAGCGATATCCTCAACCAGAGAGAGGTCCGGGGACTGAAACTGGGGTTCAGTTCTCTCCATCTGCAGTGAGTCACTCCACAGATGTGGAATTCTCTGTAGGGCTCCCTTAAGTTAAACGTTTAGAGACTACATTTAAAATGTCACCTAATTAATAATTTATAATAGGCTAATTATTTCATAATAATATATATTTTTTTAAACAATTCAGTTTATAGTTGTGGATTACTTTTAAAGACTGGCAAAAACCTTTGTGAGGAAGAATAATGTAAACATCACAGTGTCAAAGGAAACAATATATCAATAATATGTCTGAAATGCAGCTGATTTGATTTCCTAGAGGTTCAGGGATTATCATGAGTAATGACAGTCATATAATTTGATTTTAAAATCTGATTTTAAAGTTGTGAAATTGGCTGTGTGAAATTAAAGCACAGCATGTATTACTGTGCTACTGGCTATCAGATTAGGCTTTTATTGTGTCTGTGCTCTCTTCAGCCTGGAATATCACTGCAACCTGTGTCTACACAGACTGAATCTTGAATCAGAACCTGGTGATATACTGGTGACTTTTTCAGCAGTGAGCCCACGAAACAATAACACACTTCCTCTGGTTCAAAGGTAAATTCATAGAGACTGAGGGTGTTTGCACTTAGATCTTTGTCCAATAAATGGCTGCCCCGCACAACCTGATTAGTTTGGCTGTATGTGCTGTAAACAAAGGCCAAAAATGTAATAAAATTGTGACTGACCTCAAGATTTCTTCATAAATGAAAACTAAACAGAACAAAGAAACTTTTTCCAACTCATTTGAGGTTATTAACTAAACATCACATTTAACACACTTGCAGGGGTCACTAGAGCTTTGAAATGTGAGTTATTTCTACTTTTTTTCATCAAATATGGATAATTCTGGGCTTAACTGAAGAGCATCAACAACATATTTCAGTAAGCCTACCAGAGAGTCTGAAGATGAAATTACATGTGTTACATACATTTTGATAATAATATTGTGTAAAAGGTCAAAGGATTTTTTAAAAATGTGTTATGTAAACCCCCCACACACACACACACACTCACCATGTTGCCACATGACACAATGATGATCATGAAATCACATGATATGATATCAATGATCAGTAGAGCAACAAACCATGAACCCTGTGCTCACAGTACATTTCAGTTGAATTATACAGTCCTGCTTTATTACTGAGCCAATGAAGAAAGTGGTTGTCTATTAACTATTATATAAATGCAATACATTTTCTTAGAAATTAATGACCATCAACAGACTGCACCAGTGTCATATGAGCCTGGGGTTTGGGTCTGCTGATGTTAATATGGCCGACTGAGGCCTATTAAACTAAGCCTGAACACTATCTGTGTACACATCTAACTTAACTGCCTGGTCTTCTTTAGTAAGTCAAGAACTCTGAACACAGCTGCATAGAAAGAACAATCTAAAGCAATGGTAAAGAATGCTATTGTAGATGTCAAGATATGTTCATAACATAAAGGTGGACACAGTAACAGGAACACAAAAGCAATAATATAAAAATACAGTGAAATTTGTAAATCAATGTAGATCAGAACAGCAGAAAATCACAGCTTTAAGAAAATAGAGCCAGCATCTCTGGCATTCTTTGATAGTTTCCTATAATATTTTGTATAGTGTTCTGCACAATATTGAGGAGGCAGAGGCACATTATTCTCTCGCTTGTAGTCTGTGCCCAGGGGCCCATTGTTTCATAATCCGTCCATAAATGTAGGCCTTAAAATGGGCCTAATTGAATCAAACAGTCTTAACAAAAACAGAACATTACACTTTATTGCAAATCTATTGCATTAGCTTGTGCAGTTATTATGACAGACAGACAGATAGATGCAGAGGGAAGAGCCACAAATGCACATAAAAATGAGATTCACTTGCGTGGTGTGCCATTATTTTCACATTATTATTGATTCTTCCCATACTTGGTCCATGAGATTCTGTAGCTATGTCTAATCATTAATTCACACAAAAACCTCAGTGGCATTTCCAAGTATGAGACCATTTACAGAAACTCAGTCCAAGGCATTTTCACAGCAATTATGTATGAGACATTTTGAATGTATTTAAAAAAAACTCTTGCCAGTAAGACAGACTCTGACAAGTCGCTTCATCATCTTTGTTTTTAAGACATTAGTTAATAAATGTAATACATCACATCTGTTTAAAAAGCAGACTGCAACAATCGACTACAAAATCACTTTGCTTTGTACTGTAAAAGTACAATTTCATTAGAGAAAATGGAGCCCTTTTACTGCATCAGGTAATACACGCTGCTGCTCCATGTAATGAAAAGACCATTACAGTGCATTCCATCATGGTTATAGTGAAAGCTCAGATCCACCTGGGAATATTCTCCAGGAGAGAGATGGATGTTAGGAAGCAGAAGGTTCCTGAGGTGCTGACAAGGGGCACCAAGTATCCATTTCTCCTCAAATGAGGCTTTGGGGCAGAAGCGTCTCAGGTTCCTGGAAAAGTCTCCTTCATGCTTGCTTTGATTCACACTTCTTGATTAAGACAACCTCCGCTGAAAGTGAAAGCCAGTGGTTTTCTGTTATTAAAATAATGGAAGACATAATATGATTCCATTTTTGTGCTGACAGAGCAGACGAATTGTTTGTGTTACTAGAACAGAGGATCATAAGAGTGACTCTTCCAGTGGTTGAAGAAGTATTCAGACCCTTTACTCAAGTAAAAGTAGCAGAGGCAGGTGTCTGTACAAGTGATTCTATACCGTATGTATGTATATATTATGTATGTATATATATATGTACATATATGACATATGATAGATATATGTATTCAGCTGAAGTACACATACTTTCACTATAACTAACTGGATTTTTGCTACAGGAAATATAGTAGGCTAAGTGTCTAAAGTGAGGTTTTAATTTTTTTAACACCTCCTCCGCAGCTTAACACCACCAGCAGATCTCCTCCCATACAGTAAGTAATTAGCATGAAACATCCTGTTCCTTTTTCTTCCTTTTTTTTAAACCAGCCGCTACATCATGACTGAATTGAGTCGAGTGAAATGTAAGGCCAAATCAAAATATACAGCAGGCACAAAGCAGACAGGTCTCACAATTGGTCTATATTTCACAGTATGAAAAGCAAGAGATTCCTCTCACCTAAAGTCTCCTCTCCGTCTTACAACCATGGCACTCGTCCCTGCCAGCATGACAGACATCCACACTGCAAATCGAGCTGATTCAGAGACATGTTCCTAAATTAGGCAACAGATAGCATTTCCACCACAGGGATGAGTTTATTGGACTTCCTCAACTCTTTTACATGTACTCAGCTATGTAAGGACAGTTCAGTGGCCTACTGAGACTTCCTGATTGATATACCATGAAGTTGTAGTAATTAATGGTAAAGTCTCCCCTGGGATAGAGGAGGGTTGAAGCTGGGGCAAAGGCAGCAATTAGGAAGCAACACAGGACCTGTAGGAACTCTCAAGGCCCCCTGAAGCCCCATCAATCAGACACAGATAAAAGGGTTGAGTAGAAGGGTAATGTTTAACCAAAAGGATATCATCAGACGGTCCATAAAAGGTTTCCTCTTTCTTCAACCAAGCAGAGAAGTGGAGGGGAGACCATCATTTCTGGGTTAAGACCACAGACAGGCTTTTGCTCATACATAAGTGACATGGTTTACCACACCAAAGAAATATTCAGAAGAGACCAAATACTGTTTACACTTT
Organism: Nannoperca obscura; assembly: GCA_036024295.1. NCBI lineage: Eukaryota > Metazoa > Chordata > Actinopteri > Centrarchiformes > Percichthyidae > Nannoperca > Nannoperca obscura. Next base: position 21,712 of record JAVQJL010094478.1, read on the forward strand.
ATTTTACACTAATCTTATTACAAGAAATGTTTATTCTCTCAGAATATATATAGCATTTTAGAGCTTTGCATGCCTACAGGAAAGACATTTAATGTCACAATGAAATATGGTAACTTAAGGATTTTTTGCAACTAGCACTGATCACACAATTAATAGCTCAATAGAGCTACATGCTGGTTTTCATTTAATGATAGACCACATAGTGTACATTACTGACAAAGGCATAAAGGCTACTGTACTGCTGCAGAGATCAGAGCAGCAGAAGGAAGCTGTTAGAGAAGAAAAGCTTTCGCTTTGTGGTCATATTGAGCAGATTTATACTTGTTTTTGTGATATGACCACTAAGATCCTGCAGACAGACCCCTCACTCCCTGCCTCCCTCCCTCCCTGACTGCTCTACTCAACGGTTGTTCCCTGGGAGCCACAGGTGTGAGCTGAAACAAGGAAACTGTTATCAGAGTAGACAAGGAAAGGTCAGGGGTATGGAGATTTTAGGGCAGGCCCAATCAAACAGCTGAAAGCTGGAGTTTTTGTCTTTTAATGATCTACTAAAACAGCCCTCAAACTGCTATACAGTATTACAAAAACTACTATGGGCGTATTTACTGTACTTTGTAAGTTTAAATAGAAGACTCTGCAGAGTTTTGTTTCTCTCAAGTGTGTTTCTGCTGAACAGGAAACTCACTGAACCCAACCCGGAACTTGACTGATGCATCAATCTTTTTCTATAACGGAGAACAAACAGAACAACGTCTAGAATGTGGTCTAGACAAATATAAGGAAGACACAGACATACAGTAGACACATGCATGCACGGTATTCCCCATCCTGTGTTTATATACAAGTGATTCGGTTAAAACCTGTGGGCATGAGATCCCAGATGTGGAAAAAGACAAACCTGTTTCTCCATAAGCATGTCTTTTTGAGCAGGTGTGTGAACTGGGTTTCTTGTGGAGTAATCCTCCTGCTTCCCCCTCCCAGTGAGAACCCAGCCACCTGCGCCGCACACACCACACCTCTGCAGCAAACAAGAAAAGAGACTCATGAATCATTAATTGTCATCAATTAATAATTAATTCCAACAAACACAGAGGATGCAGATGAATACCAGGCTCTGCCACTAATTGGCTTGGTAAGAAAAAATGATTGTAGTTAAAGATGCTACTGGAATGGTTTCTTGGAAGCCAAGAGTAGCCAAAAGCTGATCTACAATTAATAAGACTCTTCACCGCCACACCTTGTGATGGTGTGAGGATTGCTGACACTAAAATGTGTTATAAATATGATGATGCCATGTAAGCAATACAAATTTAAACACAGTATAAAATAAGAGGTTATCTCAGCAGCTCAAAAGCCATGACACATTGCCCCTAATAGTTTGCTGTGTTTATTTACAACATAGAACATCAGAGATGTCCTTTTTTAAATCATGACTCTCATATAAAAGAGATGCAACAGCAAACTCTCACACGTTTTGATTGCAGTACAGTACCTACTGCTGATGTATACCATACCACAATTTGATTTGTTTATCTGCCATATGTGACAGTTTATCTGTTTGAGGACATTCATGTCACACTGATGCAGGTAACTGTTAGTTTAGAAACAATAAAGGGTTTGTCACGCTTGTAAAATATGTTACCACGGAAGAAATCATCAAGGAAAAAGTTAACAGACTTAAGGTATCATAAACATGGCAGGGCAAACTAGTGATATTATTTTTGTTGATCCATTCCAGTCATGTGTTTGATGTAATATTTTCATACAGCCAGATATAAACCAAAGATAGCAAAGACTATTGGTATTGAAACTATATACAGGACATGAATATGTATTTACTGATTCATGAAAAGTACATAAAACAGCTATGTGCCTTTTTTATTAACAACAAATGTATCAAAAATAATCATGACTTTAATAAAACAAACATCAGGAGTTTACTTCTTTCCAAACAGTGCATGACCAGTGGATATTATACCCAGTAGATCAACCCTTATTCTTCATGGGATTCTCTGACTCATGGTGTCGTAAGATATTTTCAGTCTGCCTGCATTCTGCTCGTCCATCTGCACACACAGATGAGTCTCTGGCGTCCCTGCTCAGCGTCACTATCACTGCAGTGACTGTTGGAGTTGAAAGTAATCCAGAATGCAACGTTACAGCCAAGCTGTGGCTGCTAAGATTATCAGGGGTAGCGACTATGAAAGCTGCCCGGTCCAGACCTCACCATCACTGCTGACAGGCAGTGGAAACACAGTCAAAGCAAACAATGGCTTCCACCGGTCCACCAGGCATGACAAAGTCAACAACACATGCCAGGACTGTTCTACTGAACATGCTCAGCACATTTCTGTCTGGATCATATTCTGGCTCAATAAGTCAGTCCAGGTCTTTATGTCCATAATTACTGCACAACTGGTTCCATCAAAAATACTGCTCTATTCCTGCAGTAGCATAATGTCACCTGCTATTTGTGAACAAGCAATGACTTCAAAATTATTTTTATCATTTAGGAAGTTAACTCTGAAAAGTTTTGCTGCTTTGACAAAAAAATGCAAACGGTAAGAGAGGATGACACCAAGAACTAGCCATGCAAATATTTGAACTGGGAATTTTTATGGCACATTTTATGGTGCTGCAGTATATCAATAATGAACCATTGATGAATGCCCTTCACCTATTTCTGCAATGCCATGGTCACACACATAAGGTTGCCACTTCATGAGCATGCTGCACTTTCTGGCACCTCTCCAAATATCTGGCTGTCTATTTATAAATAGAAGACCAAGGACATTTTCAAAAATCCTTATTACCCTCTATTAGCAAATCATTATACAAAAACCTTTGCATAATGTTTGGAGTGTTAAAGGTGGAAATTAGATTTTTTAAAAATAATTTCTGAAACTCTTTATGGAGTACTAATCCACTGCAAAACACAAAACCAATTTGATTAAAATACACTTTCATTTAAAAGTGGAGTGAACTACAGCTCTTTGGTACTAAGGCACATAAAACTTGTGGTAGTCTATGCCTCTTTTCTAATCATAGTTTGTTTGTTTTGAGTTCTGAGTGTCTGGCATCAATTACACGCAATGTAATGTAATATAGAGTAATATAATTTAACTGAATGTAATCATCAATGCAAAAGTCAGAGCACAAAGGACTTCCACTTTTAAGACAGGGATTTATCAGAGCTCATTCTGGAGCTGAAGAGAGCTCAGGAGGATCTGCAGAAGAAAACTGCCAAAGAGTCCAGCAGGCAGAAGAACCATGAAAATACCCAGGCTGTAAAAAAGGGCATTGTGGATGTAAAGCTGCAACTGAAACTAACTTTATTAATGAAGGAGGTCCTCGAGTTTGTTTCCTGCAATGGAAACAAAACCATCTCCCAGCAGACCCAGTCTGCATAAATGGGAGATATGGAGAAGGTCAGTGTGCAGCTAAAAAGCCTCAAATGCAGCTTGAAATGGCTGGAAAGGAGCACCTTCAAGTTACCAGTAGGCTAGTGCAAAATAGAAAGATGAATAACTGCAAGATAATGAACTTAAAAGAGGCTATGTAGAACCAGTGTGGGCTGCAGCTAAACCTGAACACAAAGCACAATTAAGTAGTAAGTATGTGAAAATAATAGCAAAATATAAGTCATCTACAAAATGTGCCCTTTTAAAACCTTTCTTTTCTGTCTTTATTTAGCAATAAATCTCAAAAACATATGAATTCAATTCACCCATCTATCTATAGGTCTATCCATCCATTCTTATATTAGTCCATGCATGCAGTAATGAGCTTTAAAGTCTGCACAGTGCTTTCAGACAACAGCACAGCAAACTTGTACTTTTCTGATAAAGTTGTAGTCTGTGGCATGGCACCATGTCACATTCTGTGTTAGTCTTCCAGAAAGCCACATGGAGCCACAGTGCCTGGGGACAAACTGGCGCCATCCACTTCCTGGGCACAGGCAAGCACGAGTGCACCAGCTCTATTTATAACCTCTTATTAGAGCGCACTGTTTTCAAACGAGACTGAAAAGATAAGACGGCAGCAGGAAAAGGCCACTGTTCACCTATCAGCAAAAGTGGCTGTTATGTGTAGCAGTAAGAACACTTTAGACTGCAAAGTCGTGTTTGAGAATTTGGTGGAAGAAACACAAGATGGACCTTTCTCCTCACAGCCTGGGCAGACACCCTAAACAGGAAATACTAAATGGCAACATAATCACTAATAATCAGTCAAATCAGAATTTAACGTCCGTTCGCCTTTAAGCGTGCGCGGTCCCTTTAAGAAATACAAAACAATCATTTACTTCCTGTATAATAGCACTAGCATTCATCTACTCATACTATTACTTAAGTAAATTAACTATAACTACTATATATATATATATATATATATATATATATATATAT
>JAVQJL010094487.1:0-19396 GCA_036024295.1 Nannoperca obscura
ACTCTATTTTCTATTCATTTCACAACGTATGGTGGTGAATAAGTGTGACTTTTCATGGAAAACACAAAATTGTTTGGGTGACCCCAAACTTTTGAACGGTAGTGTATATATATAAACACATACTGCTTGGACCAATGCCACCGTATTGTTTAACTAATCAATACGTCACGTAACTAAATGTATCCCACACCTTAATTTATATTAAAAAGGAAAATCTGTACATAGAACTAGGCAAAAATACACATGTTGAATACTTTGTTATTCTTCATTTTTGGCTCCTTTTACCCTTTATCACCTAAAAGTGGGCTGACTAATTAAGAATTAAATAATTATGCTATTGTATGTGTCTGCAGGGCCACATGGAGGGTGAAGTGTGGGGCCTGGCGACTCATCCCCACCTCCCTCTCTGTGCCACCGTCAGCGATGACAAAACCCTGCGCATATGGGATCTCTCGCCCAGCCACTGCATGCTGGCTGTACGTAAACTCAGAAAAGGTGAGTCTCCAATCAGACACTAACAAAGTAGGTTTTTTTTCTGACAGGAAGTGCACTGGTCCCAGGGCTTTACCGAACACTTAATCTTCCACAGGCGGCCGTTGTTGCTGCTTCTCCCCTGATGGCAAAGCGTTGGCGGTGGGCCTGAATGACGGCAGCTTCCTCATTGTGAACGCAGACACCCTGGAGGACCTGGTGTCCTTTCACCACCGCAAGGACATCATCTCTGATATCAGATTCTCTCCAGGTCTGTGGTTCACCTCTGCATTTCTTCACCCTTACATTAACTCTCCTCAAATCATTGTCGGAGAAGTAAATAGGTCTCTAGAATCTGTGTGCCCTTCAAAGCATCTTAGTGTATGTAGGATGCTGTGCAATTCAGCAGGTATACATATTTCCCTCCTGCCGTGAGATGGGGAGATGCTGAAGGCCTGACCCAAATTAATGGCTTTCTGTAATAGGGCCAGACAGAGAGACAGCAAGAGCGCAATGGGAAACAGTAGGGGCAGACACAGTGAGAGCAAGAAACTAAGCTCTCTTTCGCCTGGACACTTAACCTTAATCCACAATGCAATGGATCCTGTTTCTCAACCCAACACCCATGAGTACCTGAAGTGGAAAAGGCTTCCCAAACAAGTCAGTAATAACACAAAGAACATGGGGGAGTTGTTGAATGCAGAAAAGTAAGAAAATGTAATAACTAAATATGTGCACACATACAGGCATCTGGGCGCTCTTCATCAGGCAGCATCAGATCACCGAGCATGAAACACATTGAATTTCACAGTGGCTAAATGCTAACCATAACAATGCTAACACACTGATGTTTCACATGTAATGCTAGCATACTAACACTTGCTTATAAGCACTAAACACAAAGTGCAGCTGAGGCTTGTGGAAATGTCATTAGTTTTGCAGGTTTTTAGTCATTTAGGCATTGGACGCATAAGGTTTTAGACCTGATAGTGGTGCTAGAATGGTTACGAGATCACCAAAGTTATTACAGTTCATCCTGACAGGGAAATCAATGTCTGTACTAAATTTTATGACAATCCACCCAAAAGACATTTCACTCAAAACCACAAATGTCAACCTCATGGTGGAGCTAGAGGAAAAGTCAGAGACTCACCAAAGGCATTAGGATACAGCATCTGAGGACCTTGACTATCTGTAATGATGACGATAGTGATGGCGATTCATCCAGTGAGAAAAAAGATTTTCAGCCTGGAATAAATTGGGAGACCGAAAAACCAACATTGCTATCTCTTGAGACACGTTGAAAGCACGGTTAAAAATCCTTACTTTTGTTGCTAGTTTGTGTGAACCTGACTGACACTTATCTTTTGTTTGCTTAGGTGCTGGGAAGTACCTTGCAGTAGCATCAGGGGACACATTTGTGGATATTTACAATGTAATGAGCAGCAAACGAGTTGGGGTATGCAAAGGATGTCTCAACTACATTACCCATCTGGACTGGGACAAGAGAGGTAAACATGCTTCCTTAAATACCATTGTCTCAGTAAATCCTTGCAAATGATTGCTTAAGAACCAATTATGTATTCAAAATGTCTCTGTTAAAAAACAGTTACGCGCCACGACCCACTGGGCTTTTTCATTCACAGGAAAACTACTCCAAGTCAATACAGGTGCTAAAGAGCAGTTCTTTTTTGAGGCTCCCCGTGGCAAGAGGCAGACCATCCCGGCTACAGAGGTAAGCAGGAAAAAGAGGCACAGCAGCAGCCGTGGGTTATGGCGCGTTGGCCCACTTTTTCCCCCTGGGATCAAAGCAGACTCGGGGAAGGGCAGTGAAGCATTAACACGGCCCACTTTTCACCAGTATGAATCTAATTTTGGCAATGGAAGTGGGATAGTGTTTAGGGTTCCTTTAATACAGCGTGACGTTCAGACACTTTGTAAGGCACACAGTGGAGGGAAGCATTAAGAAAATAAAGGTCAGGGATGATCGATGCTGCTAAGTCGTGTCTCGCTGAAGCCTCAGATGTCCTCTCCTACCTTTGCTCTTACGTCTGACCTCATCTTGATGCATGACACTTTCTTCTTTTCCTCCCATTTACTCTGCTATGTGTGCACTTGACGACAGGATCATTATTGACAGACTGAGACAATGGGTTGGCCTATCTAGTCCTTCTCTTAGCTGGTTTATGTGTAGGTATCTTTATCAAATAGGCAATTTTGTGTGATGGTTATGTCTGCTGTTTTGAGATATGGAGTGCCTCAAGGGTCTGTTCTTGGACCCATTTAATTCTCTATTTATTTGCTAAATATCGCAGCAGACTAACAAAAGGAGCAGCAGCTAGTTAGCTAGTTAACAGTTAGTTAGCGCTGGACAGAGCCAGGATAGTAGTTTCCCCAGGTTTCCAGTCTTTATGTTAAGATAAGATAACCAGCTGATGGATTCTCGTTCTGGATTTTTGTGTCCATATAAAGAAACTTGTGCAATTATGTTTTTTTTCAGTTAAGTAAGATCTAAGGTCAGGGTTGATTTTACTTTTGGAAAGTGCGGAGAAACTAATCCATGCTTTTGGGTCTTCACCACTAGATTATTACAATTCATTATAGTCTTTCGTCAGCCAGGGAGCTGTGGTACATCTTCAGATGGTTCAAAATGCTGAAGCCGGTCCTCTTATGAAGCACAGAGAGCACATTACTTCAGTGGCCTCTCTTTCTGTCTGACTGTAGATTTCAAAATGTAATAAAACATTTTTGTTATTACCTATGTGGCTCTTGGTGATGCTCCTGAGTGCATTTCTCAATTGTAATGTTCTATTTTGCTCCTCTTGAGTTTGTTAGTGTTTGATAGTTAATGTTTTTATTGTGAAGTACTTTTAGAAAGTGCTATATAAATTCATCTTTACTTTTTTTCTCACTTGGCTTAGGTGGAGAAGATCGACTGGAGCACGTGGACATGTGTCATGGGAACGTCTGTTGAGGGCATCTGGCCTTTGGTCAGTGAGGTCACCGAGGTGACCGCTGCCTGCCTTAGTAACGACAAGAAGGTGCTAGCAACAGGAGATGACTTAGGATATGTCAAGCTCTTCAGATACCCTGTCAAGGTAAGAACAATACATCTTTCTTTGTTTTATTTGGTTTGAGCGTCTCATGATTTACTGTAAGACTTGTGTTAAAGGTTTATGCAAATGTTATGTTAATTTCTGTGTTAATGTCACAAGTTTTAAACAAATGTTGTCCCTCTCCCCCAGGGGAAGTATGCAAAGTTCAAACGCTATGTGGCCCACAGCACACATGTCACCAATGTGCGATGGACTCATGACGACAGCCTCTTGGTGACTGTCGGTGGGGGCGACACGTGCCTCATGATCTGGGCCCATGAGCTCGAGGGCCACCGGGAATTCAAACAGTGTGACAGTGAGGAGTCAGACATTGAGAGTGAGGATGATGGAGGTAAGAGATGAGATTATTTTGAGGTTTTTATTCATCAAAATGTTTCTTTTGCTAAAGTGGAATTATTTTCTTTCACCAGGTTATGACAGCGATGTGACAAGGGAGAACGAGATCAACTACACCATCAAGGCCTTATCCACCAACATGCGACCCATGACGGGTGTGAAACCCCACTTGCAGCTGAAAGAGCCCTCTGTGGACGAAAGGTATTCTTCAGTGAATCTATGATGAAGCTCTGCAGCTGCTCAAAGGGATGCCCCATGAGCGGTCAAAAGAAACAATTTTGTTATTTCTGCCTATCATAGCACAAAAAATAAGGCTTCTGCTTCAGGATGAAGCCACACCTGCCTTCTTCGGTCAACATCTTTTCTTTTCCTGCATTAAAATGCCTGCCCTGTCCCTTGCCCTTTTGAAATAACTCAGCCTTTTCTGCTCTTCTTCTTTCCTTTAATGGCTGTCCATCTGTCATTATCCTGCTTCGTTCTTTAATTCTACTTGAAGACAAGGGGTGGTCAGGTAAGCGCTTGTGTTCATGTATGTTGATATTGGACAAAAGATTAAGCTGTGGGCATGATTAAAATATGTGTAATTACAAAGAAAAGGTAAACAGCTTATCTGACTAAATCATGTTATAATCTGTGGGCTACAACAGGGAGAATGTATTACATGGTCACTCTATTTACCTAGACATTTACCTATTGCCTGCAAAAAGAGCAAACATATATGGAAGTCATCAAGGCTCAAGATAGTATCAAGAAGTATCTTTCTCTTCTTGCAGTTTTATAGAAATGCTTTGAAGTTTTCTTCATCACATACAAACTAAGATGCTGTTTTGTGTGTTAATTCGCTTACTAATGAGCTGCTGTTCTGACTGACAGGACAAATTGGGTCAATGTACAGTCAATGACAATAGTACAGCTTGAATTTAATTAACTTTAGTGTCCTCTTACAAGTAATAATGAACTAATAGTCAGCAGAACCAAATCTGAATAGGTTGTACAAGAAGTGCTTTGGGGGACATGGCATGATTAAAACTGACTAAGATATAAGGAAATATTGTTTATATGGCTGCTCCTAAACAGTGCTTATAGGCATTGGATTTTCCATCATCATCTTTAATTGTGTCACAGACTTTGGGTGCGTCATGTTTGCCGATTTCCAAATTAGTTTCTTTGACAATAAGGCAAGCCTCCACACAGCATCTTCTGGGCAGCGGTTGTCATGGAAATGGACTTAAGTTGTCATGGTTACACAATGGTGCTGACTCCTGTATTTTATGTCCTCAGTGGGTGAGGTGTTGTGTTTCGTGTGTGTCCGCCGGGCAGCAGTGAACGCTGTGAGAAACCTTTTTCTAATTCTTGCTTTTTTCTTTTGTTATTGCTGCCACGAAGAGGGTCAAGGTAAGCCTCTCACATTCTGGTTCTTTTATCACTTTTTATAGAGCACATACACAGGTTTTGACCTCATTTAGATATTAGTAGATTAAATATGATGCATGTAGTGTCTTGGTGTTCGTCTTTTAGACAGGGTTACATGACAAAAGAAGGTCAAAGTCATATACATAGTCAGTATAGTCTTTGCATTAATAGTTTTTTGTACCATTGTAGTTTAAATATGCACTTTAAAAGTCTTAGTAATTATACAGTAGACACATTTTCTTTCACAGGAATCAGATAAAGCTGAATTGTTCCCACTCAGTTACCTTATTAAAACCTCGTCCTTTCCTTTCTTTGCTGGTAATACAAACTCTGTGCACACTTGTAATACAAGAACTGTAGCTTCACAGATGAAGAAAAAAACACAGATTCTCCTTTTGTTAGAGATAAAGCATCACCTATGTGTGTGCACATATGAACAGCTATCTGTGGACAGTCAGAATAGTAAACAGTGTAATATAATCATTATTGCCATAATCATCATTATCATCAGCATGATAAACAACTTTCTGTTTCAGGCCTCCTGTCAGCAGGGCGCTGCCACAGCCGGAGAAGCTGCAGACCAACAATGTCGGCAAAAAGAAGAGACCCATAGAGGTAAGAACACATCCTCACCAAAACACAAAAATAAATTGATATACTATACAGATGGTGAACTTTATGTTAACATTAGGAGTCTTCTTTCTGTCAGAGCAGCAAGAGATTTAGAATTCTGGCTTCTAATGATATTATTTAAGCTGAAGGCGCTGTATGCTCCGTCCAGACAGCCTCTCCGGGGACTCTGACAATGCTCTAATCGAATAATGACGTTCTACTTCAGCCGGCAGCTGGCTCTGAACATCTTTGTTGTCATGGTGTTGACTTTTCTGACTTTCTGCCGACCTTTATCTGACTCTCCCACAGGACCTGGTGTTGGAGCTGGTGTTTGGTTACCGTGGCAATGACTGCCGCAATAACGTGCACTACCTGAACGAGGGGGCGGACATCATCTACCACACGGCCTCAGTTGGCATCGTGCTCAACTTGACGACCTGTAAGTAGAGGGAGCACAGTCTAGAAGGCACTCTGTCTGCGTTACTATTTACTACCTGAAAAGCAAACATAACATGTATGTATTTCATTTTGTATGTGTATGTGTTGTGTATACGTGTGTGGGTTGGGTGTGTTTTCTTACAGCCTGCCAAAGTTTCTATGTAGAACACAGTGACGACATTCTGTGCCTGACGATCAATCAACATCCCAAATTCCCCAACGTGGTGGCAACTGGCCAAGTAGGTATGTTTGTGAGAAGTTGACCTCCCGTGTCACCAGCCGCCTTGTTTCTCTTCCCTGTATCCTGTGTTGTGCGTTGTTCAGGGGGATTATTGTACATGACAGACAGCTATCCCCTTCCTACAAGTTAATCTGTACTAGAAAGAACTAATGAGCAAAATGGACATTTTTGGATACATGAATATTTGTGTTCCTCACAGAAAGACACACAATAAATCTGATTTTCCTTCTTTTCAGGTGATACTGGTGACATGTCAGGTAAGGACATTTCAAAATGATCCTTCATGTACAACAGGAAAGATGGTGTTAATAACTATTGAATGAAACTGTATAGGTTTCAACTCATTATAATCTTTACGTTACTGCCATCTAGTGGCCACTTGATTTGGGGTCTTTACCTCATTCAAACTTGGTTATTTCTATGAATCATTCACAAGATAGAAAGAAGTGCATTAATATTATGATTTAGACAAGTAATTCTCTTTTCCTTGTCTGTCCCTCAGCCACGTCTCCATCTATTCATGTGTGGGATGCCATGACCAAGCAGACGCTGTCGGTGCTTCGTTGTTTCCACTCTGGTGGGGTTTGCTCTGTCAGCTTTAGTGCCACAGGAAAACTCCTGCTGTCTGTGGGCCTGGACCCCGAACACACCGTCACCATTTGGAAGTGGCAGGAAGGTAAAATGAAATACTTTACCCTTAAACTTTGATCTTATTCTGGGGATTAGAAAGTCTCACCACAGTTCAGAGATCTGGCTTTCATTGCACTCTATTTTGTTTCTCAGGTGCCAAAGTGGCCAACCGGATAGGTCACACCCAGAGGATCTTTGTGGCTGAGTTTCGGCCGGACTCTGACACACACTTTGTGTCTGTGGGGATCAAGCATGTGCGTTTCTGGACGTTAGCTGGTCGAGCTTTGCTCAGCAAAAAAGGTGTGCTGAGTTCCATAGAGGATGCCCGGATGCAGACCATGCTGTCTGTAGCATTTGGAGCTGTAAGTGACTTCCAACCAATATAGTATACAGTGTCTATTTTGGGTCAAACATCTAATTGATCCTAACTAGAATTCAGTTTTATTAAATCTAAAAATGTTGCTTGTTCTGACTACATATTACATTTGACCTCCTAATTTGACTGCTAATACTTAAAGCTCATCAGATCTCAAACTGTCTGCTTTAATGTGCTGTGAGTTGTTCTTGCATTGCTCGCTCTGCTCTCTTAGGCCACTAGATTAGTGCAGATTTGTTTTCTTTTCAGAATAACTTGACATTTACAGGTACCATAAGTGGGGATGTGTGTGTGTGGAAGGAACACATTCTAATAAGAATTGTGGCCAAAGCTCATACGGGCCCTGTGTTCACCATGTACACCACACTGAGAGACGGCCTCATCGTCACCGGAGGCAAGGAAAGACCGTAAGTGCTGCTCTGTTACATTAATATACTACATTACACATCAGTGAGCTGACACTGTGTAGCGAAGTTGGAGGGTGATTTAGTTTTATCATATTTTGTCTTTGGAAGGATACTGTGATTAAAATACAATGTTACAATACCTTGATATCAGATGATGGAAATCATTTCTTTGATTTTATAATAAATTTAGTATTTACTTTAACAATATTTGTATTTATGTGCTTATCTAAGTTTTATTTAAAGCTGTGAATTTCTTTGAAACATGCTTGTGTTTTCCTCCACAGGTCAAAGGAGGGAGGCGCTCTGAAGCTCTGGGACCAGGAGCTGAAGCGCTGCAGAGCGTTTCGATTAGAAACTGGACAGGTCATAGACTGTGTTCGCTCTGTATGCAGGGGAAAGGTAGGTCACACTCCAGAAAATGACCCAGCTAATTCTCTTCATCTCGTCTGTATTTTGACACATTCTGCTGATTGCTGTGGCAGGGTAAAATCCTCGTGGGCACCAGGAATGCAGAGATCATTGAAGTAGGAGAGAAGAATGCGGCATGCAACATCTTGGTGAACGGACACATGGACGGACCTATCTGGGGCTTGGGCACCCATCCCTCTAGAGACGTGTTTCTGTCTGCGGCAGAGGATGGCACTGTTCGTCTGTGGGACATCCCAGAGAAGGTCTGCCGTCTTACCTATTTTATCATCATCATACAATCAAGAAGGAAAATGAAGATGGTTTTCCTCATCCACAAAATTATGTTAATAACAAGTATATGCTTATCTTGCATGGCCTTGTGGGGAAACAGAAGATGCTGAATAAGGTAAACCTGGGCCACCCGGCGCGTACCATCAGCTACAGTCCTGAAGGAGACATGGTGGCCATCGGCATGAAGAATGGAGAGTTCATCATCCTGCTGGTTGCTTCGCTCAAAATCTGGGGCAAGAAAAGGGACCGGCGCTCTCCTATCCAAGATATTAGGTAAGGATAGCAGAATATGGCACTTTACATGAGATACAGTTGGGTTCATTGATATATAGTGGTATATTGAGCCAGAACTAGCCTTTTATAAAAGAAATGTAGCTGTGTCTATGTGTTTCCTCAACCATCTATTTAGGAAAGATGTTATTCTGATTTGCTTACACGCCTAGTTTGTTATTATTTCTACCCTCTAGGTTCTCAGATTTATTTTGGGGCTAATGGCCACCATATTGGCCTAGTACAGACTGCCCAGTTGGGCCCATGTTGGGGCCCATACATCAGCCCAAGTTTAGTATATTTTCATACATTTGTTTATGTACATTTTTAGATTGAAAGACAATGAATAATCAGTGGCATCAGTTTAAACATATCAGAATCAATATATGTGTGTTTTGGAGACTGAAATGGGTCAAAGCTACTCTACACACTACAAAGTAAATCTGAGAGAACAGAGGTGTTTTGAAACACTGCTCGTCTTTCTTACAGGTTCAGTCCAAATTCCTGTTACCTGGCCGTAGGCTCTACTGAGAGTGCGGTGGACTTCTACGACCTGACACTCGGCCCGCAGCTGAACCGCATCAACTGCTGCAGGGACATCCCCAGCTTTGTGATGCAGATGGACTTTTCTGCTGACAGCACTTACGTCCAGGTAGAAACCGCGAGAGTTCTTTACAGTGAGAGGGCATGTTTGTCTCAGACACTTGGCTGGCTGTACGATCTCTGACCTGTAATGCTTTTTAAACAGATATCCACAGGTGCTTACAAACGACTCGTGTACGAAGTGCCGTCTGGGAAGCAGGTCACCGAGCAGTCCCATATAGACAGGATTACCTGGGCCACCTGGACAAGGTGAGAGTAACAGTGTTTACAGAGTACAGTGTATGTTGGAAAGGTAACAGTTAGAGTCAGTTTCTGTCTCTCTGCATCCAGTGTCCTTGGGGACGAGGTAGTGGGGATCTGGTCCCGCAACACTGACAAAGCAGACGTCACCTGTGCCTGTGTGTCCCACTCAGGCCTTAACATCGTCACAGGCGATGACTTTGGAATGGTAAAGCTGTTTGACTTTCCATGTCCAGAGAAGTTTGTAAGTATGATTGTATAATATTATCATTAATGTATGTTATTTTGCCAGTGTTTTTATTTATCATGACACCAATATTTAAATTTTGCCATTTGTCTGATGATAATAGTTTTTTCTCTGCACCTTACTGAGCTGAGCTGATATCATTAAGCCACTCGGTGTCAAATTTTTACATTCCTGACTTTGACGCCCGTCCCCCAGTGGTGGTTTCAAAGAAAGCCACGAATCTGACCAGGGAAATATTTTCAACCTGTGACCATCATTCAGCATTCTTTTCAAATACTGAGAAACTAGTTTTGCCAACATTGTGTGATGTGAGATGAAATGATGGAGCTCTGCATGTGATGACTTTATATCATGTTTTAACTGTCACTTGCCCTGATATTTCTATGCACCGTTAATATCTGTGTCTGTCTGCGGCATTACATGACCACACCTAATAGCGATGCCATTTGACAGATAAATCTCTTGACTGTAGTTTGAAAAAGTGCCACTTGGATGATGATGATGATGATGTGTGTGTGTGTGTGATCTGTTTTAGGCCAAACACAAACGCTTTCTGGGCCATTCTGCTCACTTGACTAATGTGCGCTTCACAAATGGAGATCGCTTCGTCGTTAGTGCCGGTGGAGATGACAGAAGGTACGACTGAGGCTCCAAATAACAACAGGGTTTACAAATTACATGGCAATCACATATTAAGCGATGCGTCATTTCTTCTATGTCCTTTCTAGTCTCTTTGTGTGGAGATGTGTCCATGCCCCTCACTGAGGACCACACATGCCTCAGAAAGTCTGGGAGTCTCCCAACTTGGCTCTCCAGAGAAAAGATTCTGCTAAAGGATGCGTTTAAATGAGGAGGAGGAGGAGGAGGAGGAGGAGGAGGAGGAGGAGGAGGAGGAGGAGGAGGAGGAGGAGGAGGAGGAACCTGGCAGCTTGTAAATTGAGTCAAAGTGGTGATCTGACTTACTGCCTCAAAACTAGGTGCATGCATATGTGCAAGGCTCATTTTCATCACAGCATCAGCCCTGATTGTGAACACAGGCAGAGGGCGTACAGCCCTGCTATCACATCACATCATCATTGGGAAAAAAAACATCATCTCTCTGATACACTATGTGCATATCATTTCAGTAATGGATTATTTTTTTAAGAATGAGCGTCATCTGTGTACATGTCCCAAACGGCACTTTTGCCACGTGGCAGGCCTAAGAAATTGTGTTACTGACAATGCCATTTTTTAAAAACATGTAGCAAACTGAATTAGCCTTAATCAATCTGAGTGTTCAATTTATGAGGGTTTGGATTCTTTTTGTATTATGTTGCTTTTACTTTTTGGATCATGTAGTCATTTGTTCTATTTTTACTGGTAATTCCAAATCCTGTGGCCTTCCTCCTGAATGTAACATCCATTGTTATGTTCTGGATGTCAGCATGCCAAAGCATACTATGCACTGTACACCTGACCTGGTCACTGTGTTACCCTGATGGTTCTTTTATGGTTTATTTATGTGGTTGTGTTGTTGACTGGTTGACCTCAAACCTCCCTCGGCAGTGTTCCCCTCATGACATGTTAAATGTGTGCATACTTGTTTGAGGATATGTTTTGTGGTCAGTGGGTGTGCATGGCTTACTGGAAGACAATCTTTCCGAACCAAATTCCTCAGAAAATGAAAAAGAACTGCTGTAAATTGATGTTTCAATGCACTGTTGCAATTCTTTTTTGGTCACTTTTCAGTGTGCTGCTATGATGTGTAATTGTTGCATTTTCATGAATATGAATGGTGTGACTTTTTTCAACAGTAAGTTGATGTTTTGTGGAATCAGATATATTGCTTAAATGGAATGTTTTATCAAAGAAGAAATATGAAAAGTGCAAAACATTTTTCTCTTAACTACAGACTAACTACAAAAGAAATGTTGCTGCATATTTTGATTTACATTATACCAGTGTAAATATCATTTGTATATATTCTTTTTGTATATTTTTTGTGAGATGTTTCTTAAATTCCACTTTAATAAAAAAAGGCAACCACAAACTTGAGTTTTAAACTTTGAGTTATGTATTCACTGTGATAACGTGACCAATTAATACTTGTAATAAAACAATCCGTGCTCAAACTAACCCTTTATCAATTATCAATAAATAGAAACATTTCCTGTCTGCCCTTTCATCATTCAAATGTAATCAGGAAATGCATCATGTGAATACAACTACATAAAAACTATTTCACTAATATCACAACACCAATTTTCATAGAATGAACTGAAATTACTGAACATATACAGATCTGAAATTCACTCATTTTTATTGTAGATACAACAAATAATATAGCTTAGCTCTTTCTATTTATAGATATGGCCTATTTACATATTTTACACACAGTGAGCTTTCGTGACTGTCACTATCTGCAAAATAGCACAGTGATTAATTGTTACCTCTGCCTTTAAATCAGTTAAAGTAGTTTCCCACCAAAAAAAAATGTCTAGGAAAGTAAATATCTGCTGGTTTCACTGACACTAGATGTTGCATTGACAAGTAGATGTAATTAGGGTATTATATAATGGCACAAGGAAGCAGGGTCATAGTTTGACAGAGAAAGAGCTGCCACACGAGCAGCCGTGATCAGCTTGAGGATTCTTGAGCACTTGGAAGGTGGAGCGGATCAGCTCCTGGGTGAAGTCCACCGTGGCTCCTTTCACAAACTCCAGGCTGTCCTGATCCACGAGAACGCCCACTCCTCCCTGTTCAAACACGCTGAACGCAGAGCAGAGTGTATCAAGGAGGGAAAAGAGTTGATTGGATTAATGGAAAACAAGACAATAGAAGTTGAAAATTAGATTAGTGGCAGCTTACCTGTCATCTTCATTCTTGTTACTCACAACAGAAAACTTGTACTGGAACCCGGAGCAGCCTCCTCCCTCCACGTGTATTCTGAGGTACTCGCCCTTCTCCATGATTTCCCCTAGTCTCTGGATTAATGGGCAGATATGAGCATAATGAAGGAGTTGCAAAGCACAAAAAAGACTAAGCACATGAATTATCAGAGTGGCTGCGTGGCAATGGGTTTTAACCTAAAACCGTCTGATTGACAATCCAGAATTACATTATACTGAGCAACTATTTTGACAAATAATAATTCACACTTCAGTGAGTCAGAAT
The DNA here is from genome assembly GCA_036024295.1 of Nannoperca obscura. Taxonomy (NCBI): domain Eukaryota; kingdom Metazoa; phylum Chordata; class Actinopteri; order Centrarchiformes; family Percichthyidae; genus Nannoperca; species Nannoperca obscura. The sequence goes on from JAVQJL010094487.1 coordinate 13,256, forward strand.
CCAATACTCCCGATAAAGTAGGACTATGCTCCACTGTCACCACAGGCGATTTGTGAAATGTTTGAGGTTTTACACAGACTTTAACATTCCCCCAAGGATATACCCACATCCGCAAAATGCATTCATTAACTCCTCTGTCGCTTTATTTTTATTGTATGGCCTCCTACAGACTAGTGTTTAAATTTGGATTACAAACATGAGAAGAATATGCTGCTTAATGGAGGGTATCTGCTGACCTTCACACATGACTCAGTGAGGCGTATTTTATCTTCAGATGGACCTGACACCGCTGGCTTCTCCTGGGTTGAGGCGCTGCTGAAGCGCTGAAGCCCCGCTGTGTAACTGGGCAGGGGGGGTTGAGGAAGCCGGTGTAACTGTTGGCTCGCATTGAGGTTGTTTAGAAGAGTAGATGCCCTGTGAAACATTGACGTTATGTAAACATCGGGTCGCATGGCAGCAGGAGGACTTGTAACGTTAATGGCCCTAGTGCTAGCTAGCTACCTGACGGTAGCGTTAAAGGCTAGCTTACTAACTGCCTGCCAGCTTTTTTTATTCCCCTCCAGAGAGGTTGTTTACATGTAATGATTTTAATCAGACAAACTCCTAATGGTGTCTACGACAAACAGCAAAGTAACGTTACCTGGCAAGGCTAAGTGCTTTTGACTTTGACGCAGTTATCATCGCTCCTCTCACGAACGACATCTTCCGTAACAAACGTTGGAACGTTCCACTCTAAACCGTCGAGAGGCAGCTCGCCTCCTTATTGGCTAAAATGGTTGTCTGTCAAATAGATACACCCACATTGGTACAATACGATCCTTTAATTCGTCAATTTACTTGCCAATCTTGAGGTGTTGGTGTTTTGTCCCGTCGGATGAGTTGCAAACAACATACCTTGGTTTTGCCTCTCAGGCACAGCTCGCTCAGAGTGTATGCCGCCCCCAACAAGATCCACCAATCAAATGTTTACTGGTTTTTGAGGTTCAGCTTGGTTGGTTCGTTCGTTCAATTATAGCGCAGGAGGCGGGGTTTTTACACTTAGGGATATTCCTGACAGGCTTTATTTCGGGCAACAAAACCAGCTGTTTCTAATAAATAGGCGTTACGCAGGTCTCGTGATAGAAGGAAATAAAAGGTGCTAGGTGGCTGGCGTTCCCACTTTGAAAGCTGACGGAGGTGCTTCAAAGGTACAGTTTGTTCATTCAGGCTTCTTGCACTTCTGTGTGTTATGCTTATTAGAAGGGTTACTGTGTTTGTGTTGTTTACCATAGTTCCCCGTGGAGTGTTTCTTCTTCGCTATAGTAGTGTGACTTTTATAGTAGTAGTGACTACTACTCGGGACATATGGGGAAACAAACAAGGAGTCATATGACTTAACACGTTCTGCTGATTGCTCGAAGTCTGACTTGTTTGATAACATTCACTTCCTTATTTTAGAGTTTTCCACCCCAAAAAAACAAATCGAAACATGGATGTCCGGACTGGTTTAATCGTTTTGTTCTGCCTAATGGGATTCACCTGTGCGGAGCCAGTGAAATTTGTCGACTGCGGTAAGTTTCGCTTGACCATCGAGAAGATTTACTTCGCTGTTTTGTATTTTAAATGTTATTTAAGGAGTGTGTAGAACATCTTAACTTAATCCAAATGGAAGTGAAGAAACCCATGTCACTTGTACATGTGCTGCCCTGCTACTGTAAAATAGGGAAAGCATCTATCGGTGTCCTAGAACACAAATTGCTTGTTTGGTCCGACCAATAGTCCAAAATGATTCTCTTGTCTAAACGTCGATTCATTTTGTCAATAGACTATTTGACTAACTGAATTGGCACCTCATGCCTGGGTCAACAAATGTCCCACAGATATAATCATCTGCTGTGAACACAAGATAAGTGAAAAATGCTGTGCTATAATTCAACAGTTTCAGGATTTAGACTTTGTCAAGCTTCCTCTGTAACCACAGAAGAGATTATACAGCTGAGTGGGACTCCTTCTGACAAGTAAACTGCAAACTTTGTGTTCCCCCTTAACTTGGCATCATTACTTTTTTATATGAACATAAACCATATAGCCACAATGAGTAGGATTTGACAATCTATCAATCAAAACAATCTCAATGGGATTGAGCCTCAGTTTTAATATTAGCCCACTTTATGAATTAAATGAGTAGTGAGGTAAAAATGAATAATCTCAATACTTTGAGATTACTTGGATTACATGTCTGACCGTAAAACGTTTACTTCCCACAGTCAAGACAATTCAGTCCAAGTACACTACATTTGTTAAGTTACTGCTACTGTGTGAAGCATGAAGGGGGTACAACTTCCATTCAATTGTGCTGTATTGTAGACTGACTAAAAATGTACCTTGAATGTGTTGCTCACTTCTAATGGAAGTTATATTGATTATTACAGTATTGGAATCTACCTTTTTTTCTTTTTTAAAGACACCTTTCATGTTTCTCTTCAGGCTCCTCTACTGGCAAAGTGATCATGGTAGACATTACCCCTTGTGCCACTCTGCCATGCCAGCTACACAAAGGACAGTCCTACAGTGTTAATGTAACATTCAACAGTGGTAAGAGCTATAATCTGTTTTTGTTTTACCTTTTTCTTTCTTTTTAAGTCAGAATGTGAATATATCCAAGCGTTTTATTTTTTAAAATGTTTCATCTCAGCCATATTTTCTCTGTTGTAGATGTGGTGAGCCAGACGAGCAGAGCCTTGGTTCACGGTGTCATTGCTGGAGTTGCAATCCCCTTCCCCATTCCCATTGAAGACGGTTGCAAGTCTGGAATCCAGTGTCCCATCCAGAAGCAGCAGCAGTATCACTATCTGAACTCTCTTCCTGTGAAGACGGAGTACCCAGCAGTAAGTATTACATGTGACATTGGCCCAGTCTTTTTTTAAGCATTTTTTTTCTTTTTAATGTAACCACATCACTAAGTGTACAAATGGATGCTGCAGTTCCACTCCTCCATACGGAGTATGGAGTCTCTTTCAGTATGGAGAAGTGTGCTTCTGGTTGAAACAAAACATGAGGTTAAGTGTTTCATTTTGATGGCTAAATACTGCCAGTTTAGATTTAGATTCTACAATTAAGTAAAAGTATCAATATCAGTGTAAAGAAACGTAATTACAAGTTAATATACAATGCATCACATGTTGTTGTTTTTATATTTAAAATCTTTTTTTGTAACTAACCACTTTTACCTGTCAAAACAGTGGTTACAAGTAATTTGAATTGATGTACCTGGTTACATGGTTTCTTTTTATATTTGGTCATCTCAATCAACCATGAGTCAAAAAGTAAGGCCAGAGTGCTTGCAATGTTTGACTTCCTCAAACCTTTTTTTGAAATGTAAGGTATCCAGAATGACACGTTCATTGACATCTTTCTCATTTCTAGATAAAGCTGGTTGTGGAGTGGGAACTGAAAGATGACGACAAACAAGACTTGTTCTGCATCAAGTTCCCGGTTCAGATTGTGAGCTAAATTAGCAACAGTACCTCCTGAAGTGTTGTTTTAAAAAGAAAAAAAAAAGGGATTCAACTTTGAGTAAAAATCTGAAGAATGTAAATGACTCTAGTCAAGATCTCATTTTATTCATTCATCAAATTGATTTTAAGATGCACGTCTTTCACTAGTTTGCAGGACTATACCGCTCACATCTTAAATCCTGCTGAAATCAATAAAGGCTGATTTATGCTGCGACCTTCCAATATTAAGAGTTGTGGATGTAGTGCGGTTAATGTTTTGTGTGAATGACTCTGAACTACATTCCACTACAGTGCAAATGTCTTGTCTTACTGGCTGCTGTGTAGTCAGAAAAGGTACATACTGTACTTTTTCTCTGCTTACTAAAACTTTTGTAATTTCTTACTGACCTTGTACTACAAGACATATGGAATTGGGATATGAAAATTAAATTCTAATAAAGAACTAATATGTACCCAAGTTCCATTGTCTTACTCAAATTGGTGCTAAAAGAACCGCAATGGCACTGTACAACTCACACCATGTACTTGTAAGACAAACCTTGGTTCATTTAATTTTTCCCCCCCCAAAAGCAGCACTTGATGCGTCACTAGCTGAGCAGTAGTGCCAAAACTACAACCTTTTCCTTGTTTAAAAGTATGTTGGCCTTGCTACGAATTTAAACTGCAAATTAATTCCTTTTAATTTGTTCTCTTGTCTCAGACATTTGGAGACTGTTACTGATAAATGAAGACTGGTGTAATTCTGAGAATTTATTGGTTTGAGCAAAGGCCAGCAGCGAGGAGTAACAGTGTGAATGCAAAGGGAACAAGTTCTTAAAGCAGATTTCATAACCAGGTCACATACAATAAACCAACATTGTTAGAGTAGCTATGGAAGTCCAAATAATGCTGTCCATTCTGACACTGAACCAAAAGTTTGACGGCTAAAATATGTAAACCTCCACTAGGATAACTTTAACAGTAAAGGTTAGATGCAATGCACTTTGCAGTATTTAAGAACCAATTCATATCCACCCACAATGAACTTGATGGCATTTAATACAGAGCCATTGTTCCTAACCTTGTTGTTTTAGTGAAATGACAGTGTCACAATACTACATACATACATGAGTTCTTTGTACTTTTCTAACCAAAAGTCCGTTATTAAGACAGTATGAGTTATGCTAAAAGAATATAGCATTGGCTCTGTCACTGAGACACCTGCTAAAACCAACTTGCCGCCTCTATTTTAGATCATTGACGTGTACAAAATGTGCAGGATTCTCAAACAATGTGCACAGTTATAAATTTGTAACATGCAGAAGCTGGAAGATCTTTCCACAGTAAAGTCAACAACACAATGTTGCAACAAGCTCCATACAGCCAATCCCTAGCAGTCACTAAACTTAAGTAACTAACATGAAGTCATTCAATGATATGAGTCAGAACAAAGCAAAGTTGATAGGGCAGGGTACCCCTTATTGTAGTGCTAGCTGGGCAGGTGGACGGCGCATAATAGTATAATATTTGGCCAGACTTGGGTGTTATTGTCTCATATCCAAATACACCCACATCAACTTCTGTTTCGCTTGTACAACTTTCGCAGCGTGTTGGTCCTTGTTATTGTCCGTTTTGCTTCAGTCTCTCCAGCCGCTGGAGCAAAGCATTCCCAAAGGCTTCTCTGTAACCTGGACTCAGCGTGTCCAGAAGCGAGTAAACAGTCTCATGATACTGGGTGTTCAAGTCCTCGTCCACTTGATCGAAGGCGTAGCCCACCACCTGTTTGGTAGAGTGATTTATTATAAAACATGGTTTGGGGTCTGACAGACAATAAGTAATAACACAAAAAGCCAGCGTCTCACTTTAAGTGCATCTTACCCTCAGTCCCGCCTCTGTGAGCTCCAGGCAATACCGGTTTCCCTCTCTTGTTTCCACATTTATGTAGGCCACGTCTGACGCACTGTTGAGACTTTCTGACACGTGCATTTCAGCGACGGCAAACAGAACGTCACTGACCACTGCTTCTGCCTCCAATCTCAAGTCCTTGACGTCGCCAAGCTCAACACAGTCCTCATCAAAGGAAGAGATGATGGATTCCTCGGGCGGGCAGTCTATCTCCATCCCCTGTAACAGAACAACAACGTTACTAACAGACTCAGTTGATGCCCAGATTTTACTGTATGCAATTAAAACCTGCTGACTGACAAGCAGCTTCTGACTGTCAAAGCAACAAGACACATTCACAACTCTCCTGTTAAGTATTACCTATACTGAGACAGTGGTAAAGTAGGAGAATGTCTTTTAAAGTACACCTATAACCTTTGAACCTTTAAAGTTATCCATTTGTCCAGCTCAGCTGGGTTGTGATTCAGCTGTAGTGATAGTATATCCTGTTAGACCCATTTAAGAAAGGAGAACTGAAACAAACATACACCTGACTGCTCAGTGAATCATTTGGTTCAAGTGCCATGGGGACTATTTTTAATATCTAACATCCTTAGTTTGTGTGAGGAAAGACTAGTAACTAACCAGTTTGAAGATATTTCATTAACTTCCTGAACCAAATAGTTGCTGTAGTGTCAAAGTGTCAAACAGATGAATGTGGATATCCAAACCAATTATCAGTATTTGTGTTCAGAGACACTTTCTTCTTCTCCTAAACTAA
>JAVQJL010094492.1:0-48334 GCA_036024295.1 Nannoperca obscura
AGCGCAGGTAAGTTTCACGTGGAATACTTGTCTCTAAATCAGCCGGAGTCGAATTTACCATACTGGTAGACGGGACGATCTGGCGATGAGTGGAGAGCAGGACCGGGTATAAGAAGTCAGGAGGATGATTACTGGAATGAGTTGCAGCTGCTCCGCCACCTCCGGGAATGCCGGACCACGCCCGACAAGCTCCTTTCTACAAAAAACTAGCAGACAAATACAACAAGAAATACATACAGTCCTGACATAAAGGATCTCAGTACTTATTCTAGGCAATGCAAGTTTAGTTTGTGTAGCACCTTTCAGCAACATCGCAATTCAAAGTGCTTTACATTCCAGATACGAGACACGACGAGATAAGATAAAAGGAACACAAGACGATATTAAAAAGGCAGCTATAAATAGGATTCTACTATCGCAAGTAATTCAACTCACTGTATTTAACAAAGCTGCAGAGTCAGATTAACCATGATGATGAAAGATGAATGATGTGATCCATAAAAAGATGGCTGGCTGCAGCTGCAACTGCACTCTCGAATTTTCGAAGAAAGGTTGCAAATAACCGGAGAATAAGTGACTCAGTGTACGCACATGAATTTGTTTTTCACACTTACAAAGAACATGAACACATGAACTGTGTCATCTCACTGTGCTTCTGGCTTGTGGTAATGGCACCTCTCAACCGCTGTTTAACATCTTGAGAACATTCCACTGAGTCAATTCAAGACTTTGCAAAGTTGCAGAACAAAACCCTGAAGAGAAAAACAAACAAACATACAAACAGCTGTAAGACATGAGCATCGCATCATCATCAGTATATGTCTGAAACCTTTTTTTTCATAATCTGCTTCGCTTGGTGGCAATCGTATTGTGTTCAGCAATAACAGCTGCAGACGAGAAATATCTAAATGTTTGTGAAGAAGTCAGGAAGTTGATATTGTGTTCAGTGAATCAAACAGAGAGTGAGCGACTGATCAGTTCGGTTATTTATGGTCCGTAAACAAAGTGTTTTAGTGCAGGATGTTATTGTTTGTACACTGTTACAAAAAGGCGGAGTGATCTGTGGTGCGTGCTGTAAGTGGGTCATGTACTCGCCCAAACTCTTCACTTAGGTATCACTTCCTGTGACCACGGGGTGAGGTCTCTCTGTGACAAAGGTGAAGGGAACGCATGCCATTCATTGCTCTAAACATTAGACACAAAAAAGTAAGAGGTGAATAGTATTTTTTAACAAACAAAGACAAGCTCTCATGTCTGATTTGCATCTAGATTCTGGATAATAGAAATGAGCCCTTCTGTGATGTTAGTTAAGCTCGAGGTGGGACATAGACACAGTGCAGATGCTTGCAAATTGCTAACTTTAGCATTGGATTTGGTCTTTAGTCTAATGTTACTGCTGACATTTTGCCGTGCATTACTTTTCCTGGCGAGATGGTGGTATGTTTTTAATGTTGTGTTATAGAGCTAACCTCCCCTGCTTGCGTGTGTCACTTCTGCCTACATCACATACAGTTGTTAAGTCATTGGTTGCACTTTGAAATGTCAGTGAGAACCAAGGTCAAAATTGATCTTTGAGTGCCACACTCAGTGGCAACAGACAAGTATATTTCAGTGCACATATAAAGAACTACTTGATGATAGCAGTTTCTTAAGGTGGTACTTGTTTTTCCCTTCCCGGGAAGCAGCTATCTTACTCCCCAAACAAAATGGCCAACCAGGTAGCACAGTCTGGTCTACACTTGATGTGGCTTTGGCACAGCGATAGAGTGGCAACACAACATTTAACTGTCGGGGCACGATGGCTGGCAGCAGAGAGGAAAATCGTAAACACCCAAGGGTGCAAAACATTAGTGCAAAATGATGCAAGCTCTGGGACATGTCTGCTGTGGCTCTTTCACAAATTAGTCAAATATTTTAGGTGGGGTGGCAGCTTTACATGCTGTAGGCGGAGTGAGTTCAGAGTTACACTTGTGGGCGATTGGGATAAGCCTTCACAAAGCGCAATGTTTGTCAGTGTTTGAGTCCGGTCAGAATACTGATGGTGTTCTAGTGCAGGGGGCTTGTGCATGACATGCGGACGCTTTCAGAAGCATCTTGTCGGTGGACGCAGCAAATTACAATTATATAACTGCTGTATGTCTAAAAAAGCAAAAAGAAGAGAGAGACGACAGAGGACATCAGGCACCACAAACCTGACAGGAAGGAAGTGTGCTCACACAACACAAAAGAATGCAGATGTATTTACACTACGCCATATTGCACCTGCAGGCTTCGAATCCCCACGACAGATTTAGTGAGCCAATTAAGCTCTGAAAAATGCAAAAATATTCACTGGAGCAGATGAGAGAGACACATTACAGGTTATTGATTGTTCTATATGAGCATACAGAATGTGGTCATGAGTATAACTGTTTACCTTTCCTGCTGTTTGCAAACCAAACAGATTCAGAAGGGCTAAACACAAACCGTCAAAGATAAAAACAGGGAGACTCATATGACTCAGCTTTCTGATCCATTTCCAGCAAATGGACACCACCACGCAGTATAACATTGCTGGTGCGTTCCTATTCCATGACACATTTCTCCTCTGTTTCCAGATGTGAACGAGGATCTCTACAAAGACCTAAAGATCACCGTCTGTTGCAATAACGACTACGATACATTTTTAACAGAAAGTCTCATTAATTAATTAATTAAATGTCACTATTGCAATTATCTTTTTTTCATAAATTTACAAAACATGTGGAACCACATCGAATTTCTAAAACGGACACCTGTCTATACATTGAGGAGGTTTGAAGGACATGTTTTTAGATCTTACCCTTGAAGCCCATAGACTGTCATGCTGATAATGCCATGTATGTAGAGACGAAATACTGATTCAAGACAAAAATGTGTAAACTGAAATGGAGTCCTGTCCCAGCCTGGGACAACCAGAGACATTTTTGAGTTCCCCGGAGAGCTATAAGCACTAAGGCCACCACTCAGGACTCAGGTCCACTTTGTGGAGTAGGGTCATGTGGGAGCCAGGTCATGTGACAAAACCTCAGATTCCCTGCTAGTTCAGTCTTCCCCCGGGAACTAATGAAAACACCATAAAGACATTTATTGGCTGCTGAGGAGCACTTGCACCCCGGTGAGAGCACACTTTCCCTGAGTAACATTTATCAACATGTTTAGGATTAAAGAGAAAATCAGTTTCCAGTTAAATGATCAGTGTGTGAGTGTGACTGTAACAGCGCACATCATATTCTCTATTTTTCTCTCCTACAAGTGCAGATCTGTTTTTTGTTGTTTATCTTACCCTTGCGGTTTATGACTATACATGTTTTGTTCTCACACGGTGTTGAGTGCCAGCAGCTTGAGAGGCTTATTAAAGCTTTGTTCTATATAAGGGAGCAGATCACCGAAAGGCAAGTCCTGATCTGTCTGTACTACTCTGTCAATACTTGCATTCCTTCAATGAAATTAATAATTCTTAAAAAACAGGGGGGGGGCTGCACAATTCTAAAACTGCCAATAAAGACATAGAAGGCCAGTGCCGTACATAGCTGTGTCTATGTTTGTGTGTTTGCTCCAGAGAAAGTCCAAGCTAATCACACATCCCACACAAGCTTCCCATGTCGTTAGTAAGGAGTAAACCTCCTATGGGAGTGAGATTACTCCCCCAGTCCTGTAAAACAGCACAAATTAAAGGTGGAACTCTTGGGAAGAGGATGTATTGTGGATTTAACCCCAATAAACATTCCAAAGCATTCCATAAGCGGTGGGATCAGCTGCTGTAAAAGAGATTAAAGAGAATCTACAAACACTGAGAAACAACTGATGGCAGAAAGTGGGAGATGCTTAGCTGGCTGCAGCCTGCTCGATTATGCACATTATGTTTGATGACAAAGCTCTGAAACAATGCCTAAAACAATGTTTTTAAAGCAATGTATTACACATTATGTACACATGGTAACTATCCCTCCGATTAAGCATAGATAGGCAATACAGAAACCTTTACTAACAGATCTATTACACACTATTATGTAGTAACGTAGATGTAGTTGCAAGCATAAGTATTATTAATGGAAACAACTATAACTCCTTCTGTGGGCGCCCATAAGTGGAGGCTGGTGTTTAAACAGATAAGGAATAACAATATAACACATTTGTAATTATATAAAATATGTTTCCATAGGAGAAGTTACAGTTACAAGTGCGCAACCAAAACCACTGGGTTAACTGTCCTGTTAAACATTAAAGTGGCAAGTGACTTCCTGAATTGTCTGAGTGTTATTGAGTATTAAATATTCTAACATGACTCGAGATTGCGTAATATTTGGTGTGATATTCGGAGGTGGTCAGAGCAATATGCGACCTCAATGTGTCCCTTTTACATTAAAGAAGGCCGACCACATGTCTTATTAAAGTGAGAAACAATGGTTTCTGTTTTGTCAGCTACGCATATCAGACAGATTTGAAATCATTCGCATATTTAAGCTTTAAAGATGACACCATGATGTGGAAATCACAGAATCACAGGGAAATCACACTGTGAATGTTGTGCAATAAAGATATCTAAAGGAGTACACATTGTGTCAGCTGTGAGCTCATCCATTTCACTTTCTTTCCACGGGTTTTGTAGTTTCAGTAGTTCCACACACTGATACAAAGAGCATGATTTTGCATTACCTTGTGAACTGGTTGTCTGACCTTACTGATTCTAGGAAATGCACATTAAATATGCACACAATTACATTCAAACTGAGTCTGTTGCAAAGTTACTCAGCATCACAACCAGTCAAATGGCATTAGCAAGGCCAGTCAGTCAACACTTGACGACACATGATGGTGTAGTGTCTGGACTTAAACATGTTTGTCAGTTGTTTAAATGGCTTTAAATGTATTGATCATGCACTATGTGTATATGATGTGTGTGTGTAGTTTGGCTGTGCTTATGTTTTGGTTGTAGGCTTTATATATAGATTCACATGTCTTGGTCACCCTCCAGGAAAGCATTAATTCAGTGCAGTCTGGTTTTGGAAACGGATAAGACACATTTGTTGAACAGGGTCAGAGATGTTGTGATGATTGTCAACTTCCCACGATTGCTGTTCTTCCTTTTCGAAAGCAAAATGTTGTTTTTATAATGATTAACCCACAGCAGCCTGATAACAAATTAAAATCCACAGCTAGGTTTATGCAACGGGTTCCTGCTGTTTGTCCAACCAAAAGAAACACCTGGACAAACTGTGAAATTAATGTTTAACCATTAAAATGCAAAAGAATTTCCTCCTAAAACCTGTTATTTTGTGATCACAAATCTTTTCAATGCAAAGGTTACCAAGAGGCTTTTGACAATATTTTCTTGATTATTACCTTTTGTACTGGGAAGGGGCACATTTACAGATGTAACATTTCTGGGTCATGACTCACCAAATACACAACAGCACTGACTCTGTAGATGGAACATACAGCCTGTTCTGTACTATCTTAATAACACAAGCTTCAAACGGAGACCAGAGTTTTATCTTTGCCTGCTGGGGAATGGACAAGTGGTGTGTATGTGTGTGTGTGTGTGTGTGTGTGAGTGCTAAAAGATAAGACCCAACCATCTCACATTTGACCCATCACTTTTTTATTTTTTTGGAGAGATCTTACTTTTTTCTGTCTCTGCACTTTTTCTACTCCAACTTGCTTTTAGACATTGTTTTTAATCTCCCTCACAGTTTTTCCTCTCTATTAGTACATTCATAGAGAACCTCAGACACTTATGGCTATAATTATGTTCATCAGCTCGACGCTCAGGTGCGGTTTTAACATAAGCTTTAGAGGAACAAGTCTCAACACTTGCAAACTATTTCCCTCTGGCATCTTGAAGGGCAAACCTCACGTACATCATGTCCCACAGCTTTCGCAGTATTTATGTATGTGTGAGACTGAGTGAGACACAGAGACGGGGAGATGCATTATATAATTAGCAAATTAAGATGCATGCCAAGATCTTTCATGCACCTTTCATTCCATACACAAACACAGCAGTCTGTACTTCACCTTGGTTGACCCAGAATGCAACTGGCCTCGGCAGACACCAACTGTTTGAACAGCTGACCGTGTCTGTTTACACTGCTGAAGCGTGCGTATCATTTTTCTGCATGGTTGTGTTACGTTATTTGTGTAGTATAGTATAGTTTTTTCCTTAACGTAAACAGCAGAGAGAATGTGGTGATTATGGGGACTGGTTGCTCCAGGTGCCACCCTAAACACAACCCCACCCAGGTTATTCAAAGGACCAATCCAGGGGTCCATTGTTGTGACTAAAACTTAAAAAGTCACTTTAAAATTGATTTTAAATGTGACATTGTTACTGTTTTTGGGATTGAGTATGATATGACAGGGATGACTTTGAATATTATCCCTCAGTTGGAAAATTAAAAAAGTTATGGTAAGTAATTAGTACATTACATTACTAATAAAAACAGCAGAATTACTTAATTAATTACTAATTACTTACATTACGTGTTACTTGCTGTATTTATATATGTCTGAATTTAATACATAGAAACAGAAAAAAGCATTTACTGACAGCTAACGTTAGCTTATCCCTGGTGACGACACTCCGGAGAAGTCCTGTCCACAATTGAAAAAGCTAATAAAGCTAACGGAGGCTAGCTAGCAGCTAAGAAGACACAACATGTAAATAAGACGACTTTTGATTTCCCGGGAAGCGCATTTCTCAGATAACACATCCGAGTCAAACAACTCCTACCCCAAATTGTCGCAGTAAAAGAGATTGGTTGGGATCACTAACTTATATAATATATTAATATAATATATTATATAATTACTGCACTAAACTTCAAATTGTAATCCCTTAAACTACTTGTATTGAAAAAAGCAATCACATAACTATAATGCATTGCTGCCCAACACGACCATTGTAGTGTTGCACGTCATTGTCGAAATATTGTCCTTGTGTAGATAACGTCACTGCCACACTTGGTTGTGTTTGTGCCCCACCCTTAAAAATAGCACCCCCACCCCCTTTTCAGTTGCTAATTTAAAGTATCACCTGATGACATCATGACTTCAAGTCGTTATGCCTCATTTCCAGCTCACTGTGTGTTTGTTACCCGATACTGACTTTATTGGGCAAAATCATTATATTATATTTTCATGGGGTATTCTCCATATACCCTGAGCAACAGATGTTATTCCTGAGAGAGAGAGCGAAATATTTACTCACTTGTGTTTCATGTCAGAATTAAGCGAGACAATCATTAGTCTTCAGCAGTGGGTGCTGGCATCTGTTTGATACCGCAGTGCCACACCTGTCTTCTTCTGCATTCCTTCACAATAAATGTGGTCTGATGACGACTGTTGCACTGCAAACCTCCGCTCTACATGCCAGTTAGACCGTTCAGAAATGTGCATGTGTGTATGCATGTGGGTAAGTGTGTTCATGTCGGCACACTTTCGTTTGTTTCATGTTCTCTGGCAATTTCTCTGCCTCTGTCTCAAGCACTCACCAACCACTGTGGAAATGTTTTCTTATTGGTGCTTCCCAGCACGTAATCCCTTGAGGCCTCCTACAGGTTTCAAAACAAAATATAATAGGTGCTGCTACCTACAAGGAACCTTTGTCTAAATAAACTGGCACTCAGGCTTATTTGCATGTCACCTTGGAAGAATAATGACTTTAATTTCAGATTCTTCCCCTGGGTTTCCTCGGGCACTTGTCTTTTCACACATTCATCAACCAGCAAATAAAAATAAGAGCCTTTTAATCAGCAAACAAGCTGCCTAAAAGCAAGTATATCAATCCAGACCATTTTATTTGGCTGTTTCACTTTTGTGGTTTCTGTGAAATGAGGCTGTGGACTGTGGTTACCATCTCAAGTAAATCTACAGAGTAATGATACTGCTACTTAAAAAAAAGAAGAGTAGTCATTCTGACTGTGCTAGAGTACACAAAGTAGATTTTCTTCCTTGAAGCCAACAGGGTGTACACATGTTTAAACTCTTGTAGATACTTTATGATTACCAGGCAAGTTTAAATTATTATCTTAACAAAACAAAGAAACATTTGTCATAATAGTCAGAGGCACTTCCATAAAGATTGAATTTGAGCCAAAGTCAAAGCCGCGGCTTGGCTTGTGTTTACAATGTTCTATTTGCTCAGATTTCAGTTGCGATATCTGAAGCTGCAGTTATGTGACATTAACATCTCAATTCACAAACTGCATTTGTACTGCAGATAGACAGACATGTGGAGGCTGTGGCCTGATGGGGACACTGGATAAAAGGTCAGGGCGCATCCCTCGGGAACCATGAATATCCGCAGCCAATTCCATGGAAATGTGGCCATTAGTTTTTGTAACACTTTGTTATCAACCAAACTGCTGATGAAGGGGAAATTTTAAAGGAAACTAGAAGAAAAAATATACTACTATATATACTATAATAAAAAATAATTGCAGTTATATTTTGTTAAACATTGTTAACATAGATTATCTGTCACACAGGAAGTGAAGGACAAAAGATTTCCTCTAACAACCAGTGATAAGATATCCCCAATCCTAAATGAGATTAAGTACAAAGGATTACTATAACTTTCTCTGTACTTCTGGTTAACTTTAAACACAGTTTCCATCCACCTGTTTTTATGTGCATTTTCAACTTTATCGATGTGCAGTGGAAACAGACTTAGTGAATTAATTATTACAAACATGAAGCGTGTATATGAACGTCCACTGGAGAGACAGAAAATTCTGACAGATGAAACATCAGATGTGTGGAGCGATGAGGAGACTGTGATTTTCCTCAAATGAATACATGACATGAACATAACTGCCATATTTCCAACTTGTTTTCCACCGTTTGAGGTTTGACGGACGTTCTTTTAATTATGTCATGTTTTTGCACCCTGGTCTTCTGCAGTGGTTTAATGGCACCTGACTGGAAACTTAGCCAACTGTTTTTCTCGATGTGCTCAACTCCTAATATGGAAATGCAATTTTTGGCAATTTTTGAAGGTGTGTGAAAAAAATTGTAGTTTGTCACATTTTGAGGGACGCTTTGCTATATTGCCTTTCTTAGAGGTTGTATTGTAACTTTTATTTTATAATTTTTTTGTGCTTTCATTTGCTGGACCTTCATTAAATGGTGGTGTGGATTTGCAAAGCACTTTGTAACATTGTGTTGAAAGGTGCTAAATAAATAAAATGTTTTATTATGTATTATTACTTTACATTATTCATTATTTTCCTTCATATTATTTACAGTGAAAGTGTTTGTATTATATTATTTGTGTTATCTTATCTCAACCTGCAATAATGAATTTTCTGGCCATTTGGGGGCAGCATAACAAGCTGCAAACAAAAGACTTCTTATCTTATAAAATTGATATGGGGAACTTGATAGCAAACGGTTGCCTATTTACACATCAAGTAGACATAGAGCAACATTAGCATTCACCTGAAAACAGCTGCCTGCTGTGTTTGGGTACGGTGGTGATGAGAGCGGTGAAGCTGAACCGAAACTGTAAAGCTGCGGGCTGTGAAACCAAAACAATGAGCTAAAAGCTGCAAAAACAAAGCTAGGGGAAAACCTCCACGACAAAACATTCACTGTTTAATGTCAATATTGGTGTGTGTGTGTGTGTGTGTGTGTGTGTGTGTGTGTGTCTATATGGACAGGATATGTCTGTTTAGTGAGTTTTGCCCTGCCTGGTCATACAAAGTTGTGTCTATTGGACCGCGGAGGATAATCCTGCCACTTGCTACGACTCTCTGACCTCACATCCTGACACGCAGGTATGTTTCCTGTCCATCTGTCCAACTGTATGGTCCTCTGGACAGACATTCATCTTTGACACCCCATCAAACTAAAGGAACAGGATATAAGTAAAGGTAAGAAGATCAGTATGTTATGTGGGCTGTCTGTGGGGACCCTAGCCTCATTATTTTCCAGCTGTATTGTATTCCAGCTTGAATACCACTTACAACAGATCCCAGAGGTATCAAATGCAAACCAAACCAAATCTGGTCAAACAGATGCAAAATAAAAAGCAAACATCTCTACACCCTTTTTAAACTGACTAACTCTCTCAGTGATTCACTTAAAAGTTTTTTGTCTCGTGAAAATATAGCTTTAAATAATACTGCTTTAGCAAATGAAATATGATATTATCTAAGAAGGGATCCATGTTGCATTATTTGCAACTTTATTGCAAAGTCTTTTAAATCTGTGGCCATTATTAGTGAAAAGTGAGAGGAATAAGAGCCAGGGAGGAGGAGATTGATCGAGAAGATGGAGTGAATTGCGGCAAGGCAAAAGACAAATCACTCGCTGCTTGTCTGAATTTAAGTGAGCTTTGCATGGGAAAAGAAAGCAAAACATTTTACTTTGTGCCAAAGAGAAGCATTGCACAAGCAGCAGCGCTGTGTTTTGATGTAACACACACTAGAAGAAGTGAAGTCAGTATCCTTAAAAGGCCAGTGGTCTTTATTCCTGCTATGGTGCTTGATGTTGGTATAGTGACATTCGGCATTCCCACAGCCTTTTAATCAATCACAGTAATAATGAACTCAGTTAAAGAAATCAAGAAATAAATAAAAATCGCTAAAGATAAGTATGGTATCCGCATGGATGTAGAGTTTTGTTTTATTTCATGAATAAAACAAAAAGATTTCAGTTGCATCAAGCTACAATACTTTCCACTGAACAACTTACCTTGCTTTATAACTCAGTTAAATCGAAATAAAGATTTTGCCTTTTTTGTGTGTGTTTAAACCGGGTTGGAGAAAAGGTGGCATAAGGTTACTTCTTTAACTTCCTTGCAACAGCTATGTGGATAGGCTATTGCTCAATACAGGGCACTCGTGTTCTTCATTGAAAGGAAATAAATGTTTTTCTCCACAGCATTTCAGAGTTCAACTGCAGTTAGCTGTGATCCACAGACCTGGATTTGAATCTCCAAGATCACAGTACCTTTTAGCATATATTCATGCATAAACGCATGAGTGATTGTGAGCAAGTGTGAGCATTTTTATTTATAAATGCAGTAAAGTACATAGAGATAGAATAGAAATTAGTGAGACAAAATAAGGTGAATAAAAGAGTGGTTGCAGAACACCCACAGTGTGTCAAAGACATACTACAACATCATAATCGGCAGATGTGTGTGTGTGTGTGTGTGTGTGTGTATTTTCATGTGTCCTTTTCAGAAAAGCAGGGGGCCTGCAGGCAGAGTGATGGAATATTTGCAGAGAGAAACCAAGCACTTCCTGCTTGAGGCGGGCAGCTTGCACAAGTGCCTTCCTTCCTGAGTGTCAGACCCGCTCGGCCAGGTTGAGCTTGAAGCCGACTGGCATAGGGAAAGGCAGAGCAGAATGTCATGCATCTTCATCACAGAGCCGTGAAGCATGTCAGGAAAACAAACACTGGCTTCATGGAAACAAAAAGTGAGAGTGGACTGAGCGACTAACATCCATGTGTGTCGGGGGGGGCTGGCGGCTGAGCAGTGCGCCTTAATGGCCCATGAAGTTGCACCCATGCGAACTTGCAGTTTATGTGGCTAATCATGTTTGACTTTACAGACACCCCCAGAAAAACTGTTGCACTTGGCTGACCTCCAATCATCTCAAGTAATCATCTACAAAGCCCACCTGCTTGTTCTCACACTCTCACAGTCTGTTGGAGTTAAATCAAATAAACTGAGACTGTAAGACAAGTTGGTTTTAAGTTACAAAATGTGTCTCAAATGCCCGAAAGACACATTTCTACTAAAGGAGACAATGATTTGACAACATATATATTAAAGCACAACATATACATTAAAGTAAACATCTCACAGGTGTAACTAATAACCAGTACTGTGCACCCTGGCAACTAGGACAACTAAATGTAACAAGGACATTGTTAATGTTATTAGTCACACCTGTGCTGTTCCTGTCACGACAAGTCACAATGTTCACAGCGAGAAAGGTCCATACTGTTTCTCCTCAATTCAACTGTGACAGGAACAAATGCTAAAGTACAGCAAATGCCCCGAGGTCATTAAAGGCATAACAGGTTGTTATGAAAAGCACAAGAGTAATTAGAGTGGAATTTCCAGGCAGCGGACAGATATGTAAGAAAATAAATCGTATGCGTGTGGAATTTGGTTGTGAGATATTTAGCAAAGGTTTGACGTCCCGGTATGCAGTGTGATTACTTTGATTTTTTCATGTTTTTTTTTTTTTTATATATTCATACCCAAAATGTTCCTTTAACAACAAAAGCTTACAAAAACACCCAAATCGATCATTTCAGTAAATAAAAGTTTTTGGTCAGTTTGGGTTCACTTCGTCTCCTCCCTCCATTTCTCACTACTCCTAAATTAGCATAGGTTAATCTAATCGCCGGGCTGATTAGAGGCGGCCTTCAAAGCCTGTCCTTTGTTCACAAAATTGTGGAAGTAATGCCAAGTTTATAAAGTTTAAACCAGTGTCACCTTCACATATGTGGATTCAGTGGTTGCCAAAATAGTGTGAATTGTAAGGCATTATCTACTTGCAGTCGTAAATAAAGGTCCTGGAATTAAGTAGTGAGATATTGAGCAAAAACCTCATGTTTTTCTTTTCAAATATTTAACCCCAAAATATTCCTATAAAAAAAACACAAGCATAAGAACTATAGAAAAACAAACATAGTTCATTTTTTGGTTTTTGTTTATTATCCTTTTGGAAATTCTCTCTGTGTCTGTGGCAACTGTCAGAGAAATACAACCACAAGACATTTTGTAGATTTTTGGGGGGACAGTTTCTAACTTCTCTCTCCACTGCTTAATCAGCTCAGGTGAATCTAAGCATCAGGTTGATTAGAGCCACTGGCAACAATCCAAAGCTTCTGTTTGTTGTTCCTTCACTTGTCAGTTATCTTCCACTCCGTTCAGTGTTGTGACTCCAAACTGAAGATAGATTAACGAACACAAGTGGAAATAAAAACAGGGAAGCATAAAAGTTTGAATGGATGTTTGGTGTCTAGTTTTTTGTGACATTACATCTGATGACTGTCCAGTTCTTGTCTAAATGTTATCATAAAATGAGAAAATGAAGACATTTTATCTCTAAAACTGTTTTTAAGGTCTTAACACTTAATTGTGCCACATGCTTTATTTTCCATATTAACAAAGGGAGTTTGGTTTTATTCCAGAAACCATTAGACTCTTGGATAGAGAGGATCAGTTTACCTTGTGTATAGACTGATACATTTTTGACATAATGTGTCTCTGTTGTGTTGGATATTGTTGGCCAGCTACATATTGCACCTCTGCCACTAACCCTGACATTATCATGTAGTGTATTTTTACACTACATGACTCCCCGCAGGTGGTTGCCCTTTAACCTCACGGTGATAACAAGATATCACTGTGGCCAGCAAAGAAACAGTTCCAGCACATACCTTCCTGTAATTACCAAATTTGATAATTTTATTATTAAAGAAACAACATGTGTGTTAATTAATTAATTAATTAATTAATTGAAGTTTTTAGAAGTTAGTAGTTTTGGAGAGAGTGAGCCTAGCTGGTTTCCCCCTACTTTCAGTTTTTGTGCTAAGCTAAGCTAATTGCCTGCTGGCTGTGGTTTTATATTTAGCGCAAGAAAGTGTATAAATGTAGAACTTTTCCTTTAAGGCCACTCACTATCAGGACACTTGACCCAAAATCTCGCTACGGTATGTTTCTCCACAGTGGCACAACGTTAGTGCTCTACCATGAGGAATCACAGATCTGTGCGAGACAGGTGAATGAAAGCCAGCTTATTCTTGACGCACTGCAGCTTCTATATTCTTGATGTCTGCACTGTTAATACGCACAGAGACATACGACCACCCACTACTGTCCCTCGGAGTGAATTGTTTTAAGGAATGTTCATGTTTATAAGCAAGAAATTAATGGAAAGAACTGCTCCTCAATAGGCCTTTTAAACAGATTAAGTGATAAACCTGATTTTCTAAACGCTACAAACATGATAAGAGGATAATGGTTTGTTTGCATAGTATTATTCCTACAAATAATTATGAGATTCACATCTTGACAATGAACGCAAGCCTTGACATCACAGTGGGGCATATTTAATTTGACTCTTGTAGGCTGTGTTGTTTTCATTGACATACTGATGAATGTGCTATAATATCACATAATTTGAACATTTTCTGTCTAGATTTAGATACTAACAGTAGTGTGGATGCTTTCTCTAAAATTCCCAGGTGGGTTAGATGTTCTGCCGAACACTGGTGCCTTGAAAACATGAAACAATGCCGTTTTTCTACATTGAAATTTAAAATATTTGAACTATTTTAGTAGTTTTCATATTTTATTCCCCACTATGACAACATGCCACTATTGGAATGCATGACATAACATGCAAATATGAATCCAAGCTGCTTTCAGTGGGAAAATATGCAAACTATCATACAGCTAAAGTTTTTCATATTCAAAAGAGAGATTTTGGATGACAAATCACTTTGAACTTCAATCTGACAATTCAAAGAAGATGCAAAAAAAACAGTAACAAGTCACAGCGTGCTTTGACTTAAATGTGTCTAAAAATGTCAAACTCCTGGTTGTGTGAGAGGAAAAATCACTAGGTTTCATTCTCTAAGGGGCATAAACAAATTAGAAGTAGACATAGGAAGTCATAACTAAGTTTTTAGTCCACAGATGTAATTTGTTTGTAGATAGTATCTTGTCTGTAGATCGCTAACCTAATTTCATGGTGGCCACATCTGCTGAATATCAGCTTAAATACTTTCCAACACAAGCGGTAATTACTAGGATTGATCTTATTGCCAAGAACCCTCTTATACTTGAGCATATCACTTGGAATTGCTTAAGTGTTGAAATGTCTCAGACGGTTGAAATCCTCAGTGAAATTTGCTGATTTGAAGAAAAAAACATAACTTCTGCAACTTTTATTACCAAATAGAATGAAACTGCAGGGTAAGAGCTAGAATGTGAGTTCGGGAAGGGGTAGAGAGAGATGACGAGGATATGAAGACACACAAGTACCAAAGAAGGAGCAGAAATGAATGCATGGATCATTAGCCTGAGGTAAATTGACACCATATTGGACAAACTCGATAGACATCCTGAGCCAGTCTATTTAGCAGAAAAAAGCATTTTGAAGTAGGAACCTTAGGAAATTACCCATTTCCCTGGTTGATCAGCCATCACTGTCATCAGGAACATTCTTGTTTTCTTTCCTGAGAAACATGAAAATGGTCAGGATCTTCCCCATTACCACCTTTCTGTTGAACCCATTAACACAAGTTTGCTGATTCGTGGAGAGATGACAAAATGCTTTGATTGTCTGGATTAGGCTCTCAGTGGGGCAAACAGTCAGTGTTGTCTTCAGGCAGTATTTATAGTCTTTACCAATACTGATTACCTTTTATAGAATAGGAGTTGCCCCAAATCCTTGAATGCCCTTTGCCAGGATAACCCGTCGAGGCATGAAAGGGAATGTATCTCTTAGATTTATTTGACATGGTAATTATGTGTACGTAGAAAGTTCTGCAGAGGATCTATATAACGGAATACACTGCAGAAATAAACAGATAGAACCACTTCTCGTGAAAAAAGGGACGATAGTTAAATTATATTATCTGTAGTTGTGTGCTAATCATTTTGATTTAAGATGCAGATACGGTGTGAAATGGCTCACAGGTTGATTGGTACAGTGCTACATTCCAGTTAATAATATGGTTAAAATAGAATTATCTGAGCAGAAAATCAAGCCATATGATCGCATTCTCAATACACCAAATAACTCCTTTGACTTCCTGTGGGGAAACACATAAGAACAAAGTCCATCCAAGTGTTCTCATGATTTCATTGCAGCACTTCCAGATTATAGGTAATTCAAGATTCCATAATCTAACTTTAGAAGACTGGCATAAAATAGGTGTTCTCTTTAAAATGTAATGAGACTGGATTCAAAGTCAAAATCTCCCTCCAGCAATACCCAAAATTGGCAACCCTGGTTTGGTTTTTGCACAGATTAAACAAGCAACATGTAACATGCTAATTATTGAGCTTTAGAGATACTGAAAGTGGAATTTTATTTCCCCTGGGTCAACAATCTTTATGTAAGTCTAAGGCAAACTAAGCTAACTGACTAACCAGCTCTCAGCAAGAAAGCAAATAAGTTTATTTCCACAAATGTCAAACTATATGAAAACTATTCTTCCACATCGCAAGGATGTCAGGAGATATTGTGGTGACATATATAAATACATACATACATGTATCTAAAATTTCATTATCTAAATAAAGTGTGACCAGCAGCACATAAAATAAGACGTTCTTATATGATATGAAAAGGGTCGTTATTGCAAGAGATTGCGTCTGCCATCTCCTGAGCTACTGTTCCTTATATCTGTGAGAAAGGAGTCACAGCTACATTGCACTTTGAATGAACCTGGCTGGACTACATCTGTGATCTGCATGCAAGCTCTGGTGTCCCCTCCTGACCCGGGAGTCCAGGCAAAATAATGCAGTGTGTGATGTGGTTTTCCAGAGAAAGTGGGGACATTTAATGCTTCCCCTAATTCCGCTGGGGGGAGCATGTTTGTGGGAATGCGTGAGGGCCAAATTTGTGTTTTCATTGCTTCATTTGCACCATTGCCCTACTTTGTCTCAGAGGAGTGAAAATCTGGGTGGGATTGCTTCTTGGGATTATCGAGTGAGCATTTCGTTCCATCTCTGCAGTTGTCAAGAGCTCTTAAAGGCTCCCTGCCATGAGTAATGCCTCAGGAATGACAGCTGTATTGTTGCACTGGCACATCTTTAAAAAAACATCTCTTTAATTCTGTGCACTGCTATCTCTGTATGCTGAAAACACTAAACCAACGCCAGGTAGTATTTTTCTTTATGTTTATCTTGTTTATATCCTCAAACTATTTTGTTTAATACACGTGCACAAACACATGCAGTTTCTTCCAGGCAGCGATGTTCCAAAACCTCTTGCCACGAACAGATCCAGAGATCTGCGTGGCATTGATGCACCATCGTCACTTTTTTTTTACAAAAAAATGCTCAGCTCAGACAATATTGTTATCATGCTTTTCATAGTTGGTCTTCACCCAAAGGCACATCTTGGTTTTTGAAAGGTCATTTCTCACCAAAAAAAGGAAGACATTCTGTCAAGTTACCCGCAGATACACCGTTGTTTATTCTAATAGATTACTAGTAATTCTCTTTGTGGCTCCACTCACAGACACATGGAGACTAATTAATGAGAAGTGAGATTAGCATTTTATTGGCTCTTTTCCGATACCAACTTGACAAATTGTACTTAGCAGCCGCTTGTTCGCATGTGACCGTAAAGTGCCTGTTCGATTTTTTGCCCTGACGATTTCAAAAAAACATTTCCAAAACATTCCCAAGGATGCCGGTCCCTTGGCCTTTTAAAAGTTGGCCTTACTTGGTTTTGTAAACACTTTGGCCAAAAAACATTGTAGTCTTGGAGGGAGCATCAGTACAGTAACAAGTTGGCATCACTGTGGGCAGATGACAATAACACTGTCCAGGCCTGACCACTGCTGCCACATAGACCAGAATACACTCACGCCGGGTCTGGTTCAGGGTTTGTTGAGGTCGAAGGAAAGATGAGAGAGAACGCAGACAGACATACAGAGATCGACCTTTGACATTTAGAAATGTAAATGTTGACTGGAAGGCCATGTGACACATTAAAAAAGTACCAACAACACCAACAGACAATATCAAATAAAACTCTCTGGGAATATGTGGACCTGAGATGCAGTGTACACTTTATAATTAAAGCTGCTCTAATAATAATTATAAGAGTTTACAAAGTGTGTGTGCAGACAAAGCAAAAACCGGATACTCAGAAGGCAGAAGGCAATATAACAACAGACAACCAAACACAAGCAAGACAAAAACAGTGGTGTGGTGGTTGGCGTTTGTATGTTCTCATCTAGCCTGCGTGGTTTTCCTCCGGGTGCTCTGACTTCCTTCCACATTCGAGAGACATGCAGGTTAGGTTAACTGTCTCATTTGTGGTAGTTGTGTTGATGTGTGATATGTTGATGCCAACCTGCCCAGGGTGTACCCCGCCTCTCGCTCCCTTGTTGTGTTTACAGCGTGTTTCTGCGGATCCCAAGTCTCTGGGGGGTTGAGGGGACTGAAGACCTCAGTTCTACAATCTGGGCTGTAGAGGACCCACTGACCAAGCAATTTAGGTTTCCTGATGAGAATCAAATAAAATAAAAAAAAACATGAACCTTGGTCAAAGTCAGAAAGTCAGAAACATCCGCTCCTTGATTAAGCGTTGTGTTGCATCATTAGCCTGTTTTTTTTTTGGCGAAAGTAGGCATTAAGAGGGCTTCTTCCCCTAATTGTTCCTGTGGGAATAAGGAACCGAAAACACAGAAAGACAGTGATAAAACCAACCTGGCTATTGAAGTGCACATTCAGTCATAAAAACTTAGTTGGAAAGATGCTGAAGGGGAAAATGACTCAGCTACTTACTGCTCGGCTGGTTGTGTAGTTTTGAGTTGATATAGAGGCTGTTCATTGTCAAGTTCTCTGCACCTGTCCCCCATTTTTCCACAGGGATTCACCCCTTTCATCCTCAATCGGATTACTGTATATCAGTATTTATTTTCCTGAGAATATACTTGGTTGCGTGATCTGTTAATAGGTATTTGTGGGTATACAGTCATCTGATTGTGTCTTGTGTCTCGATGAATCTGTCAAGGGCAACATTTCCAGTAAAGGCCATTTCCACAGAAACTCCAGTCTGAACTGTAGCATAACAATCAGCAACTGCACACAGAGAGCTGTAACAGGCTGAAGTCACAGATTCACCTGTGTACTCAGGTTTGTCAGTGAGTTAAAGAATCTCTTAATGTTTGTCAGACTGGAAAATGAAACTTAACATGACAGATTTGGGATTTCTGTAGATCCACAGCGAAAAGGCTACGCATACTAGCCATTTGTCCTTCCACATATACAGACGGACTCACAGCTCTCCATAAACATTTTTAAATGCTCCCTCTGTAACCTTGATGTATTAGGGAAAACCCTAAGGGACAGTTGGTGGAAAGTGATAAATGTGTCAATATATCTATATTTATGTTTAGCTTTGCTTAAAGATACTGTCACTTATTTTGTTATAGCCCACAGTAAGGCCCTTGAGTTCTCAAACACCCCCCCTTACTGTTGATGTTTTTTTGACCCAACCCTAACCCCAACCAACTGAGAAAACCAGTTAACATTTCAACATGAACACACTCTGCCAGCCAATCCCTCTGCACTTTCCTTAGCAGCATAACTGTAAGCTATTCTGTCGAGCTTGCTTTTTTACATATGCAGCTGACATATATGACTATATTGACACAAACATTACACTGTAGTAAAGTACTCAAAAAGTACATAAAAAAGAGAGACAATGACAGTGTCAAGATAAGTCATTGTTAAACCTGCATTCATTGATTTATTTTTGTGGCCACTTGGGGGCAGAAAAACAAGCTGCATAGAAAAAGACCAACATTCTCTCTCCTTTTAGCTCTGTTCTTCAACTCCTGAGGAAAATATCTGGCCCTTTAGTCACTAATTACCCCACTATGTTTACCAGGTATTCACTAACTTTGTCCGTCTGCTGTTCGGTGCAGATCAGGTAGCATACAGTGGCAAGAACCAGACTAAACAAACACCTTGCACACACTGTGGTCAGGTCTTTAGTGCTTTTATAGACATTGAGAATATAAAAGTCCAATAACATGTTCTTAGAAGTACTTCCAGTGTCTGTATGTTCAGTAAGTAAGCTTAAGGATTTGACAGACGTTTTTCTCTGAAAACACTGAGCTGTGTCTGGAAGCAACACCGATGTGAGTTAACAAAACAGTGAAGCTCCGGCCACGAAACCACAACAATGAGTAACTTGAAGCTGCAAAGAACTTCAGTCTGGTGATAATTCTCCCTCTCTTTCACACCTTTCACACAGGACACTTAGCCATGTGATCCATTGTTAACATAAAGATATTGATTGTAGCAGCTTTAAGTTCCATCCTGTTGATTAGGGGATTAACAATACGTTTGGGAATCCCATTGATACAGTGCACTAAATGCAACACATGTAAATGTGGCCACCCTTACAGGTCAGATCAGCAGTGATCATACAGAGAGCTACTTGTCTCAGTATTACATTAAACATATGATCTTAATTGGAATCCTGAGGCTAATTTACAGTAGGCTGTAGAGGTGCAGGGAGGTATTTCTACAATTTAGTCTCCCATTATTAACATAAATGGGTGGAACAGAATATTAAAAACCCCTCCACACGACAACCCTGAATCTGAATCAACACCTCTATAAAAAACAACCGAACTTCATAAAAGGTGGATATATCGCAGGGCTGTTGCATTACACCTCAGATTGCACTTACAATTTGCCTCACATAAAACTTGAACATAGAACAGCATTTGAATGGAATTAGGGAGCAGAGCAGTAAATAATATAATGCTAATGTTTATTTCATTTTGCATGACCATCAACTATTCATCCATTGTAACCATTATAGCAGTGCAGTGGTAATACAACAACCTACCAGTCCACCCACCAGTAAACTGTTTCATAGGGCAGGTCAAGATGAAGTCAGACAAAGGAATGTATGTCCGTTAGTGTGTGAGTGTATGTGCGTGTAGTTTGAGCAAGCGCTTTGGACAAACATCAGCCGACGCGTTGGCGCATAATGTACAGCTAAGGAGTCAGATAAGAAGTGATTCAGCCCTTTAATTGACAGGAATGTGAACAAAGAACAGCACAGTATGGACATGTGAGAGTTTCCTCTGTACTGGTCAGCACATGTTGTTCTGACCACAGGAAGGACTGGCCTGATAAAATGGAGACCCTTTGCTTTTCACTAGTGCAAAAGGGAGTTCTTCATTCCTGCATTTTCCCTTAATGACAACATTGAGTTGACCTGTGGTATTTATTAAGTAACTATCTTTTATATTACTTTGTGTACCCCATAAGAGAATGTTTAAGGGTTTTATAAAGAACATAATAATAAATTCAGCCATTGACATTGATTAATGGCAAACAAGATGTCTTAATGGGTTTTATAGCAGTACCCAGCTAAGAGCACCAGTCAGTATATTTTCTATTTCTGCTTTTGGTCCAACGTTGTTCGAGAAAACTCTGTGACACGTAGTCTCTGTGTTTGCCTTCGCTTTACTTTACAGTACATCACCAAGGAGAGTTGACTCTATTAGCCGCTCCAGCACACTGTGAGGTGTCGGGAAGGGTATTGCTATGTGTGTTACTGGGCTGCAGGTGCCAAGTATTTCCAGTCAAATGGTGTTGGAGAATTTCATGGAACCCGCTGTTGCCTTAATGCCCCTGTTGAAATGGAAACAACTGGCGCACAAAAGCAGGGTTCATGTTGTTGTTGCTATGCTAACCGGCTGCTTAGCTGTAGCTTATTAACTGAGAGTGGTATCATTTCTCTCATCTGACTCTAAAAAAGTGAATAAGCATGTTTCATTAAATGTCCCCAAACAATTCCTTTAACTCTTTTAACCTTAACTGTAAACTCAAATCCTAAAACTTTGCTTTACCTAAATTACCTTTGAATTACAATATCTCCAACTGACATCTCCAACATTTCCTTTCCTTCTGCAGGTTTTATTTCTTCATGTTATGGTACCACAGCTCCACTCTCTGGTTGTATTGTAATTACAAATAATGGCCCACTACAGAATTTCAGCTAATAAGCAGGCTGACTTTGCAGTTAGTCTCCCTCAAATTGCTCCTATGGAAGAACTGCTGACAATGGCTGATAATAAAAGCCTAGCATGGTGCAAAAACAAGACCTCACAGATTGTACACCTCTGTGCTTTGTGTAATTTAGGTAGAAGTCATTGCGTAAACTCTGTGCCTGAATTTCAGGTAATGACAAGTTTGAGTCGTTTCAGTGAGAATCAGAGAGGATGTGCATGTTGTAATGCAAAGTTGCATCAGGGTGAAGCCAGTGATGTACTGGTGACTCAGAGAGATTAAGAATATAGATTGTAGGCTGAGCTCTCATGGGCTGCCATGACATGTTCTCCTGTTTCGAGCAGGACCAATAAGCTCTTAACCTGCGGAGGAAGCGGCCCCCGAAGCAAAGAATGTTTATTTAACAACTTTAACTGCTACCTCACACAAAGTGTAGTCATCAGAACCTGTGGCCATGAAAGATCAAGACAAACTGACAATTTGGTAGAGGTTGTAGTGGTAATAACATCCCTAGTGTGTAATTCATACAAGTGTTCAGGACAAAGATGTTTAAAGTGGGATCTGAATGATAAATAAATAAAAAATTCCTCCATCACTGCTTGAATTTTTAAAATGCAAGATATAAGATTGTGTATCATCATTGTTTTGTACTAAAGTGAACATAATATTATTTACTCTGGGACCAAAGTGCCAGCAACATAATTCCAATAAGTGCAATTAAAATATAAACACACACAAACACACACACATCTGTATTCACATAGCTGATATGAAGTCATAAAGCGTAAAACTGTCATAAAACTGTCCATAAAGCGACCCAGTGGCAGCACTACAATAAAGCAAATACGAAACAATTTCATAAAAACAAAACAATAACTGAGGACAATTAAATACATTCTTACTTTAAAGTAAAGTCAAACAACTAAAATCCTCTGAAGTAATTACATTGGGGCAGAATATCATTCTGTATCCTTGTCACAGTTTCACCACAAGAGGGTGATGTCCTTCTAATTATGGCAAAGCCTCTCTCATCTGTAAACAGCTGTAACAGCTGCCTGATCTAAACGAACAACAATCTCCTGTATATTAAAATCAGAAGACACTATGAAACATGAATCTATAGATTTCTGTTGTGTCACCCTAGAATTTCTGGATTGCTCTGCTACCACTACCACTCTGCACTACTGCAATGCACTGATTTCTATACACGTTGTAAAACCTCTGTGAAATCTTGATATTGCTCTGCTCCTTAAATCAGAACTAATGCCTCCTGGGATTGTTACCAAAAAGCCATCTCACCGAGCTACAGCCAATAATACCTTTCCTTTCTCAGTCCAGGCAGAACATCACTTAGTAAAGTGCAGATTAAAGGGTCATGGAGGGAGGCTATTGACTTTGCAAGGACTTTGTTTCTCCTCCCCTGTGAGTGCCAGCCTAAAAAAATCTGACTAGCAAAACAATAGCGCTAGCCAGGTATGGTGAATTGACTTTGAGCTGTTCATCACCTCCCTCAACCTGTGCATTCTCTGTACGTGGTATAATTAATACAAAACTAAGAGTCTACAGCCCAGCTAGCGGTTCTGTGAGCTGTACGGTTCTGAGTGCATTGAGCCAAATGCTAACCTTAGCATGCTAACATGCTCACAATGACAATACTAACATGCTGATGTTTTGCAGGCATAATGTTTACCATGCTCACTGTCTTAGTTTAGTGTGTTAGCATACTAAGATTTGCTCATTAGAACTAAACACAAAGTACAGATGAGGCTGATGGGAATTTCAGTAGTTTGGAAGTATTTTGTATTTGAATATTAAACTTCTGACCTGATGATGGCGCTAGATGAAAGGTTAAGGTTCACTAAAGTCATTACAGTGGGAAACGATCCCAATTTCATGACAATCTGTCCAATATTTGTTCACACATTTCAGTCAAAACCACAAATACAATCCTCATTGTGGTATTACAGGAAAAGTCAGGGGATCATGAAAATAATTAGGATACATGGCTCGGAATCATGAATGCCTGTGCCAAAACATTTTTGTCAGTCCATTGAGTAGATGTTGAGATATTTCACTGGATACGTGAACATTTTGATCTGCTGGTGGCACTAGAGGAAAAAGTCAGGGGATCACTGAACTCATAGGATCCATCCTCTGGGAAACGCAAATAGCCGTACTCTGTTTTTCATGGCAATTCATCCATTAGTTCTTGAAACATTTCAGTCTGGACCAAAGTAGTGGACTGACAGACATTGTCAATCCCTACAGCCACTAGCATGGCTAATAAGCTTCAGTTAGCTGGCTGGTTAGCCTGTTGGTAGTCTAGGCAGCCATGTTATCTGCCTTGCAGTCGCCCAAAGCAGACACAACAGGGTTCAGCTGGTTCAGACAGACAGACACACACACACACACACACACATCACTGCTGTGCACAGAGTAAGTCTTTGTGAGTCGTGTCTAGAAAAACAAGTCAGACACTATTATTTTCTGCTTGACATTTTCAACAAATTCTACGCAGAACAAGGTCTGTCAATAATAAAACTTTAAATCCTAGTTATACTGAATATTGTATGTATACTGTATAGAGTGTCATAACTGCTCATGGGAACTTTGATTGATTGGACTCGGCCTCACTTCCCCTCTGCCTCTCCATTTCTGTCTCTCTCAGTCAATTGTGTGTTCAGACACCCACGCACTCACACACTCACACACACACACACACACACACACACACACACACACACACACACACACACACACACACACACACAAACAATGAGCTGATACATTGGTGTTGTCAGCTCAGCAGGGTGCAGGTTGGCCCAGAGAAATACCACAGAGATACAAGTCAGGGCAGAGCGAGGGACTCCTCAGTCATGGAGTGCACCTGTGCTTTCTTCTCTAGGAAAAGATATTTGTCTTGTGTTTGCTTCAAGACCTATATTCATTCAGTATTTCAGAGTATGTATGTTTCCTGATTAGAATTCACAATCCCCCACACCACAACATTACATTACATTTACATTACATTTAGGCATTTAGCAGACGCTTTTATCCAAAGCGACTTCCAAATGACAACATCCAAGACCTCTTTTCATCTCTCAACATACTCTTTCTTGTAGTACAGGTGTTAAAGAGAGAAACATGGATGTGATGGTCAAGACAATGATGTTAGTGTTAACTGGTAAAATCCTTTATGTTTAGATCCTTTTATACGTTACATGTTTTAAGATGCTTTTATGTAAAAGAAGAAAATCCACACTAGAGAAATACTTCTTTACAAATAAGGGTCCTGCATTCAAAATTCTATCTAAGTAAAAGTACTGAACTTCATTTTTAGGAAGTTTAACCACTCTAATTCAAATACTCATGTGATATCTGGCATATAAAGTTGCACTTCATGTCAGCCTTGCTCAAGGTGAACAGTTTCACTTGTCAAACTAGTCTGTTGGCTGTGTCACTGCTGCTAGGCCTTGGTATTGTGGATGCTGGCACTCGCATGACTTAACAGGAGACCTAGATGAAATTATGAACATAATGCGCCAACTTTGCGCAGGAGGAGCCAGCGAGATGCAGCCAGTGAAAAAGATGTTTTACCAACAAACCCACTCTCTCGGTTGAGCAGCTCCATGGAAATAAGGTCTCCTAATTGTGGCCCCATGCCAAGTCAGGGCAGATGGCTGTCCTTACACCAACAAATCATGAAAACAAACCCTGTCATATCAAGATGTTATTATGTTGTTTAACAGGTATTTGTCATTACTACGTTTGATTTAGGGATATCTTACTTAAATATCACTTCAAGCAAGAGCAAGTCCAGTAAGTAGGGCAGTTATGTTTATGCAATTTAATTCTAATTGGAACTTTACTTTCCTTTTCATTTCAACAGAGTTTAGAAAGGAACGTGCTTGACATTAAAACAAACCCTAAGCAACAAAATGTGCTCAAATCTCAATATTTTAAAGGCAGAATATAGGAAAAAAACATCAACAGTAGAACAAGGAGGAGCATACAACAATTGAAATATATAATAAAGGTTGGAGTGAAAATACTAACTCTAGTATCCACACTACATTTGTACTTTGCTAATATTGAAGTAACTCAATCAGACTTAACCAAGGTGTGTCACATCAGGTTGAATGACAATTAGCAGCATTTGCCATCTGAAAGAGGTGTGGCAAGCTGCACTTTGATATGTCAAAGCAGACTGAGAGAACAAAGAGAGCTGTGACAGAGCAGGTACATTGTTAACAGCTGCAAAAAGACTGAATATGAAAAGGCTACAGTACTGAAAATCATGTCAACACCTCCTAACAGACTAGAGGCCAAACAGAATTGTCAACAATGTGAAAGACATATAACCCATTTTGTTAAAGTCGCATTATGTTGTCTGTAAGTGTATACGCTTCTTTCTCTGTATTGTATGTAGTCTTGTCTTTGTTTGTTGAATAAATCTCTTTGGTTTCTAGTAAATCTAGTGGCACTATACAGTGGATCCAATTTCTTTGTTGTTTTTATAAGTGACCCGGAGCGTCACAGGATTTGATGTTTTGTAAGACCCATAAGGGTTTAAGGTTTTTGAATTATTAAAATCCTTCAGTGTTCATTGTTGAACTGCCTGCACACGGACACAGACATAAACAAAATCTTATAGCGATCTTATCCATCAATCCTCCTCCTGAAAACAGCGTGCGCACACACACACGTTCATCCCATCCTTGTCTGTGGCTGGGAGACTTTTGGTGTCAGCCTGTTGTATTTTTAATGCCTTTCTTCTTTCCCAGTTGTATATGATGAATGTTTGATTGGACCTCCCATGGCCTTAGGAGAATATGACCTAGCCCAGCTCCACCAAGGCACAAAGGCCCTGAAATATTCACATGCAGGTGCTTCTGAGTGGACTCCTGACCCTGATAGACCTTTTTAAAGTCAATAATGCACCTGCAGTGACCCCATCCATGAGACCAAAACATCAATGAGGCTTGCCAGAGGAAAATCCAGCATGAAAATCAGGGTTTGGATGTGTGTGTGTTCTTTTGTGCATCCCTTTGTATCCACAGTATGTATCCTGTGCTGTCTCTGATACATTTGTGACGTTTGTTCATGAAACAGTCGACTACAGCTCTGAAGTCTTTCTGCTTTCACAGAGGGCAAAGTTTCAGCTGCTCCTTTAGATTATCCTCCGGGGGAAATTTTGCATCTTTTATGTTTATATCATAAAATAGAATGGCTTATTAGTCACTGCCAACTGCATTTAACATCGCATACCTCACACACACACACACAGTTTCCTTTCTAATAAAATATGACAGACTTGAATCCTGTGATCTCCGTTCTTTTCATTTGCTATTTATTTGTAGTTTTCTTTGATTTGATGTTTCTTTCATATGAAAATATATATTTTTTTGCAAGATGGAGGATTCCCACAATCCAATAGTTGTTTTGAATTTCTTTTAATGATATTTTTTTTTACCTGTGAATCTCTAGAAACTCCATATTAGACTGTGGGACCAACCTGAGTGAGATCAAAGGTAGACACTGTGATCAGACACTGATATCTAACATCTCTACGTATACTGACAGGGTTAGAAGCCACACGCTTTATGAATATATGGGGGTAAGAAAGTAAAGACAGATACATCATGTTTGGACAATGCTTGGGTCCATTTCTCAAAGAGAAAGTCAAAACATGAAAATCATCTATGAATCCTTTCCACAGCAGGACATGCACAAGTACATCAGACCCATGAATACCTTAAAAGCAGAACATGAAATCAAGTCTTTTGCAGCGGTTATAGTGGTTTTTAAAAACACCTAGTATGAAAGTAGGCTACTCCACACTACATTAACCTTGTTTATGTCTAGTGGACTACTTGTAACGAGTAACAAGTAATAAGAAGTCCAGCATTTGAAGAATATATACAACACAAAGCATCAAATCTTAGTGACTTCCGGAGGCGTTTGATTCGTTGCGGATGACATCAGCTGTGGAGTGAGTGTGCGAGAAAAAAAAAGTAGCCGGCGCCCTCTTCTCTCCCCGGTTACCGAACATGACACGGTGTCTGCTGGTATAAAAAGCTAGGGCCACTCCTATCGAGGCTCCACTTGCTCGTCTGGAGACCAACGAATAAAGGGAGGAGGCTGCTGTTGGGATCCTGCGCGGGTGTAGGCTATACCGGAGAAAACGAGAGCGAGAGGCGGATGAGAGGATGGCCACCCTGGTAGAATCCGCAGATATGGAGACGTTAGGCGGCCAAAGCAAAACCGAGACATCTCCGGCGTCCGCCAGCCCCTCGCAGCACTTCAACGACAGCAAATTTTACCTGCTGGTGGTTATCGGGGAGATCCTGACGGAGGATCACCTGAAGTGTGCCATTGCGGACATAGAGAAAGGTAAGATGGGGCTCGGCGAGGCGAGTGTGGGCCAACCGAGAGCCGAACTTAACATCTGCATAACAACTTAAAATAAGATGTAGGCCTAGAGCTTAGAAGTTCGTCTTATAGATTTAAAAGTCATGTAGGCTGTCGATGCACCTGTTTGTGACGCCGGATTTTACGCACCGGAGATGTGTTCC
This sequence comes from Nannoperca obscura, assembly GCA_036024295.1. Lineage (NCBI taxonomy): Eukaryota > Metazoa > Chordata > Actinopteri > Centrarchiformes > Percichthyidae > Nannoperca > Nannoperca obscura. The sequence continues at coordinate 28,354 of JAVQJL010094492.1, forward strand.
TGAGCGAATTGCGCAATATTAATAAGCCATTAACAGTGTGTCAAAGTTATTTATTGGGTGACTATCTGAACTAGAAGTGATGTTCATAATAAGGATATTGAACAGCCACTCCCAGCAACATCAACATAAGCTGTCGCCGAATCTCCAAAACGCTCCTCACATCTTTTAACGCACCCACTCTGTAAACGAGCAGTTTAACTCAATATTATAGTTTTTTCTCTCTCTCTGTCATATTAATGTCAGTAGGCCCAATTGTTGTCATCCACACACGTGGGGCAGGCCCTCTAATGAAGCTGACAACAATGATTCAGCATTAGAATCTGGACTATGCGTCAATAACACAGCATTTCTTTGGCTCCAGTGCAGATCGATGCGTTTTTTTCTCCACACAGCACCTTGCCAGACTTTATTCAGGTGCGTCAGGCTTTTGTTTCAGCGAGACTTGGCTTCAGCTTCGGTTTACAGTCAGAAAGAGACAACGGCGTTTACGGCAGCTTCTCCTTCTTTTTGTGTCGCTGTGGAAGAAAGCTCGTCGTCCCTGACAACGCTGAATAAAAAGCTTTGTGTTTTGATTGCTTGACTGTGATAACGGAATAGTATTACATTAACTCCCCTTTCATCTCTCCATCATCATCATCATCATCATCATCATCATCCTGCATCCAGCTCTCTAATCCCTCACCGGCTAGTGGGCGTGGCTCGGTCCGCACTGCGGTCCCTACGGAAAGCCACAAGGAACGATTTTCAAACTGAGCAGGGCGTTTTAGAAATGCTACAGCTGCTGTGGTGGCTTGTCTCTCTGGCCTGAGTGTACTGATTGTGTGTAGGGAAGGGGGGACTATGGCGCAGTTACTGTGTGGATGTAAGATCAAGGTTCTTTTCTTTTATATATAGAAGAAGGACTTTGCTACACTTATAACAAAAAAGCACAGATCCAGTGTGATTAAAAAGATAGAGAAATAGAGAGATATAGAGATAAAACTGATTATAAGTGTTTCTTTTTTCACATCACCTAATTTTAGGATCACCCAGTACAGTACAGTACAGTGGTCCATTTTCTTTTTCTATTATTATGTTAATTCCGTTTTTATTATGTTGCCAACTATGTCAGATTTAGTGACTGAAAGTTTACTGTTGGCCTTGGTAAAATCAAACCACACTGTCCTTTAGCAGCTGTTCTAGAGCTTTCGGTTGATCACACAGTCTTCCTCTACAGTTTTTGCTCCGAATTTTCAGAGCACTTTAAAAGCTTTTCTTTTATTCTTGAATTTTCTTTTATTTCGTTTTTAATTCCCATTTTCAATCTTGTAATCTATTTTTTATTAACATGTGTCATTATTCTCATCACTGTTGCTCATGCTAATCGGATAATGGTCTCATATTATTGCCACGCCCTTTGTTTTCAGCTTAGACCTGCTGTACCCTTCATGAAATCATGTCTGAAACATAACCAATCATGTGAGCATTACCCACAAAGTACTAAACACAGTGTTTCATTTCGTTTTTTTAGGATGTAATGCTTGAAATGGAAAGTGCTTTTAGTTTTTGTATGATGTAATGTTTATTCTCTCGACCCTTGTCTGAATTATAACATTTGATGCCGTAATTATTTTGTAGATTTGCCTGCCCAGAGACTGCTGATGAAATTTAGCTAACCAGCTAACTCAGGCAAGGACTGTCCTTTGTCCCTCCTAAATAAATAAATAATAAGTAATATTTTGAGTGAAATAAGCTTTTACGTCCACCTTTTGTGTGCAGTGTACCTCATAGAAAAACACTTTATTCTCTGTTTACATCCTTTTGTCTGTATTCCCAGTTCATGTCATCACCTAACTTTACAGAGGCCTTCAGCAGGCCTTTACCAGTGCGCCAGGCCCATGGCAAAACCGAACCAGGGCTATAGATATTTCCTATTATAGATTTCTTTTCTCTTGCCAAACCACTAACAAGTCTACACGTTCTCTCTAAGATTTTCCAATGAACTGAAGGCAAAGGATTTGTGAAATCAATGTGTGGGTGAGCGTGAGACTTTGCACATTTGTTAGACCTGTTGCCAAGTTCTCCCTGCAATGTCTGCCATGTGCATTGGTTCATTTTCAGACAGCAGAGCTAACATGTTTTTCTTCACTGGTATCGTTTCATCTTCTTGCTCTTTTTTTTATTTTCTTGTTGATTTTGTGTGTGTGTGTTTGCTTATCTTGCAGGGATCCGCTCATGGGACACCAACCTCATCGACTGCAACCTGGACCAGGAACTCAAGCTGTTTGTCTCTAGACACTCAGCTCGATTCTCTGCAGATGTCAGAGGTAAACTGGAAATAAAAGACGTTTTCATTGTTACTTTCACACCAGATATCTGATTAATGCCTTAATATGTTTCTAACAGCTTCCACTGCATTCTAAACAAAACATGAGACACACACTTCCTACATTCAAAACTGTACTTAAGTAAAAGTACAAATATTAATAGCTAAATAAATGTTAAAAGTAAAAGTACTAATTTTGTAGAATATGTTGTATATACTATTCATTAACACGTGAGCAGCCTTTTTGTTGTGGCTGAGGTGATTATTAAGTGATGGACAATTTAACCTGCCAAGCCCCCTTAATTAAAAAAAAGACATTTCCATCTTTTTAAAATTTGAATCCTAATCCTAATAATCCTTATTTTGCAGTGTAGTCTGAATATCTCAACAATTTGTTTTGTATACTAGAATTATGAAAAATGTGAAAATGTTAAATTAATAAGAAAATGAAACTTAAACTTCCGATTAAAATTACTTGATAAAAGGTAGATTTCATTTCTCTGAACAATGAATATTGTTTTAAAAGCTGCATAGTAAAGTAACTAGCATTTACAGTGGTGAGCAAAACGTAGTAAAGTAAATAATAAGTAGAATGCAAATACTTGAATACCATCGCACTTTTCATCAGCATTCACTGTCACATCACAGTCAGCTATAACTTCCGTGCAGTACGCTAAGCAGAGGGGTTTTATTACCTATCGCCGGATACGCCCTCTCAGCATTTTGTTGCATAGTGCTTTTATAGCTGTATCATTTGCAAGGTGAAGGAGAGGCTCCATAATGATGGACCAGATCCAGTGTGTCAGGACATGTGGTCTGTCAGTGGGCAGTATGGCCTTGACGGTCAGCAGCAGTTACAGTAAAGCTTCTGCTTGGCTCTGCTCCATATTGGATATGACCAGCAGGGCTTTGTACTTTACAATAGATTGATCCAGGCGACAAATGCTGCTGCGGACTAAGTCAGGTAATTTATTTTAATGCAGTAATATTCCTGTGTCAAATCTCAGGATTGGGTTCACAGAGGTGAAATACAATGGATTGAGAGGGATGTGAAACATGGTGATTTATCTATAATAGCATTCAAAGAGACTCCAAATCCCCACTCCCTTTCATCCCACCTTGTTTTAACCATTTTCCCATCCTCCATTCTTCTCTCATTCTCCCTCCATGTGCTCTGTTGCCTTGCAACCCAGTACTAGATGCACAGTTGATTCGGGAGTAATTAGCAGTGTAGAATCCCCAGTGACAAGTGTCTGTCCATGAAAATAAAGAAGGGAGGGGAACAGAGAGGGTGAGGGGAAAAGACAGAGGATGAGAGAGAAGCAAACAAGGCACCAAGGGAGGGAGGGGCGTGAGGAAGGAAAGAGGGAAACACAGAGTAGTTTAGGAAGGGAAAAATAATCTAACGATAGATGCGAGTGGTGAAAAGCTGCGACACACAGGCAGAAATGCAATTCTGATCAGTGAATTAATGAAGCCAGGACCTTCAGAGTAAATGCTGCATAAGCAGTAAAACTGGAATAATATTGTTCTCTTACATTCTGCGCCTCAGGCTTTTTGCCAAGTCTCTATCTCTAGGAAATGATTTTCATTGTCTTTTGAAAAACTTCCTAGAAAACTTCTATATTTAGCTTGACAGGGCTTTTATGTTAAAGACAGTAGCCTTATATTTACTGGAAAGATATAAGAGTATGGTATCAATCTCCCAACAAAGAGAATAAACATATTTCCAGTTTCAAAATGTTGAGCTATTCCTTTAAGACTAAGATTTTCAGGATAAAGATGGATTATTAGGAAACTGAGCCTACTTATGATTTCAACATTAGTTAAAGTAAATACAAATCAATGAAATATATTAATTTTATTTATGTTCACTATTAGCTTGTAGTGCAATAATTGGTTAGAGCTATGTGCTTACAGGAAATCACAAACCAGCAGGTAGTGTCTCGGGCGAAGGAGGACAAATTAAATGATCTGTCTGCTTGATAGAGGACAAGCCATCAATCACACTGCTGTTGGTGCACAGAAAGCCTGGATCCCACAGTTAGGACAAAGGAGGAAAACAGGGACAAGGCAGGACCCCCGGTGTCTCCCTGATGGATATATGCTAGCCTGGTTACATATAGATTTCCTAGCACTCTGCATGCATTGCAGACAGCACTGAAGCCTTAACGGCAACTAGAGAACTAAAAGTCTCTAAACCACAAATCCATTCAATGATCGATAATAATAAAGAATTGTGTTGACTTTCATAAATGAAGTTGTCCGAGATAAAGATCCTCCTGATATTTTTCACAAATACAATCCTGTTTTCGGTCGATGTCTACTAAGTGGGTTGATCCTGACAGGTCGGTTCTGTAGATGTAAATCAGCAGATTGATTGATCAGTCATGCATCTATCAATTCTCTTATCCTTCACATTAATAGCTGTAAATGAGCTTAAAACTGAATGTTAGTTAGAGGCATTGATACTACAACACAGATGATTGACCGTTCCATGGGTCAGCTGGCTTAACAGCAGTGGCAGTGTCATTAGCTCCATGCCCAGACATATTACGTGTATTAGTTCCCTTTTAAATCCAGTTGTGCAGGGACATGGGAACGATTGACATTGAAAACTGTGCTCAGGGGCCCCCCATCTTTGCTGCTGAAAGTCACCCTGGTCAATTATTCTGTTATGGTTGAAAATGAAATGACAGCAAGGAGAAAGGTGTTAATACATACAGAGCATCCACCTGAAGAGATACAATTAAAAGCCTTACGTGCAAGGTCTTTTTTTTCTGCAAAAAGAAGAAGGCACAAAATTTTGTTGTTCCACTGATCTATTTTTGGTGCGGTGCCATCCACATTGACGTTCCCCTGTCTGGTTCTGTCTGTGGCAGACTGCAGGCTATACTAGTCTTGCACTTTCTATTCAGCCAGAAGGAAAATGCTCAGTGATGCACGTCACATTACCTCGCCTCCCGCTGAAACGGAGACACACTGGGCGTTAAGGATTTTTGTATTGATCAAGGTTATTTTCAGGGTCAAACAAGGTCCAGTGCACAGTCTGTCTTTTTTTTATTTTATTTACGAAGTAGCGTAAACACACGGCAATTTGGCAGGGTGATGGTGGCTGTCTTGTAGTTCGCTAGTCCTTAACATGTACAGACTACTGTGTTCTCTGTTCCATCACATGAAATGACAGTAAGCAGGGCTAAACCTACAGAGACAAACAAAGAAAGATGAGAAAAACACGATGCTTTTCTATTACATTAGCAATTACAGATATGGCTTGTGTACAGTATCATAAACAGGATGAACGATAGACCTGCATGGATATTTGTTCTCTCGTTTCACAAACCGCTGAAAACCATTTCCTCAGTCACTTGTTCTTATAGAGGAGCTCTGGTCATCAGTTAAAGACTGCTGTCTCTTCAGAACAAAGCTTAGTAAAGCTGGTGTCTCCCACTTGTTAATGATGGTGGTATTAGAAAGACCCAAATCTCTATTTCAAACTGTTAATAAAATGCACACGCAAAGGTTGTAGGCTTTCATGAGGAGCTGTTTTAAAATATTAAAAAAACCAAGATGTGACATTTTGGTCATACGACTTTTATCAGATGGAACACTAAGACGCAAACAGATGCACAAAAACTAAAATATCAAACATTAGATCTGAAATAAAACCATTACAATCCTGGCCTCTATTACTGCAGTGCTATAATAATAATGTTAACCATAATTTTATCTTACAGTAAGCTTTTTTTAAGAAATCCCACTCCCCTCTCTCCAAAAAAGCAGAATAAGAAGGTGGTGCCAATTTTGTCATTTAAGCATCTGTCATGGTGATATAGAATCTATATGAATGCTCAAAGCCACACTAGGAACATTTTCATTTCTAGACAACTAACTCTAAATTAAGTGGCATACTGCTAAAGGGTTGACGAATGCCTGCGAAATAACCAATCCAAGAGTCATTATTTCTACCTTCACTGAACTCTCCAGAATATGTACTGTTTAGGAGCCACTTCACTATTGTGTGAATGAAAGAGTTCTTTCATATGGAGTGACAGCCCTCTGGGAAAAAGTGGCAGGGTTAATGGCTATGTGCTCCATAATGGAAATCTGCTATATGAAATATGTATGGAGGAATTGGCCCAGCAGCCAGATAGCTGCTGCAGTTTCATGTCTCTGGAGACATGACTCTCTGTCGATACTATGCTTCTGAATTTAAATCATATATCTAAGCAACACCTCACTGCCCTCTGAACCTGACAGGGAACATATTCTTGTTTGTCTTATTCTCAAAATGGTGGTGGCAGAATGACCTTTATTTTTCCAGCGTAAAATTATCCAAATCAACAATATAAAAAAATTCATTGATTACTGTATTTGCAAAAGAAATGAGATAAAAAAGAGAAGAAACAAAGACAGTTTGTTGGGTTGAGTGCGTGAAGTGTGGTGGGTTGGTTGAATAATGATGCTAGAGATCATCTGTCCATGTCTCATTGGCTGGGCACCCCTAAAGACACACACACAGTGGGCTCAAAGTCATTATCATAATCAATCATCCAAAACCTGGGATGATTGATCATGAGCCTGTCACAACCCACTATTCATTTTCTATGTAACAGCTCTGTCTTATGAAGGGACAATGTTATTTATGGCAAAGTGTGGTAGACTAAACCATATTGTCCCCATTAAACAGAGAGAACAAACAATTACTGTGTCTTCGGCAAATAATTCACGTGTCTTGTCTGTATTGTTTGTCATCTCAAAGGGGCTCAGTCCAACTAGAAAGGTCAATTAAAGCTGAAACGATTAGTTTACTATAGTTTAATTGGCAACTATTTTGAAGATTAATTAATCATTTTCTAAGCAAAATGTCCTTCCAGCTTGTCAAATGTGAATATAATTGTCTTCTGTGATAGTAAATGTCTGTATATATGAATAGATTTCTGACTGTTGGTCAGACAAAACTAGACCTTTTAAGACATCATCTTCAGTTCTGTAAAACTGTGACGGACACTTTCTGATATTTTATAGACCAAAAATACATGCTACAAAAAATGTAATAAAGCTTTTAGTATCACAACTGTAAAGCTGCACTAATCAATATATTTGGTGAAAAAAGAAAGTGATGGTATGTTTTTATGCTTCTTGTGTGTGTGCACGGCTTTCTCTTTCAGTAATTGTGAGGCTTACATTGGTTGAAAGTCATTTTAGCATAGTCAGATGTAACTTGTCCTTCTGGTTTGACGTGATACAAAATAAAGTACAGCTTCATCTCCCAACTGACCAGACAAGACATGTTCTTTACATTTGACTGTCCAATGCAATGTATTTTCTGAGACAGACTTTCATGTTTTTAAGACATTTTGACTAATCTTATGTAGTTTATACTCAGTAGAGCTGCAACAAAGGTATTTTTGGCATTTGTACTAAAGAAATAAGTTAAATTATTATCAATAATGTTGATCAACTAATTGATTAATTGACTAACCCTCTCTACTATATCAGCACCATATCAGCACTATAACATATTGGCATGACATTTAAAAAAAATCAAATTTCCTGGTATGATGAAATTATGTGACTATGAAATTATAATTTTTTTATTTGTAACAATTTTTCTATTTTGTTTTGCAGGGCAGAGGATTCTTCACCATAAAAGTAATGTCCTGGAGACGGTGGTGCTTATCAATCCTTCAGATGAAGCAGTCAGTACCGAGGTAAAATTAACTCTAATCGTTGTTGACAGTCCATTATATTATTATAACCTCCTTATTCATCCTTATTCTTTTTGTAACTTGGTATTCTCCCATCCTCCTATCAAGGAGGGATGATACGCAGATCTATTGCAAAATGCACATTTACAAAGCAATTACAGCTTGAAAAGGATCATTATTCAGCCTTGAGTGTCCACCATGTTTGGCCAATTATCCACCCTCTTAATATGAACTGCTGTTTGTTGCTGCTCATAGGACAAGACTTATGCATTGTTTACTGCTAGAATAACAAGTTCAGTCTTGTACCTTTTGTTATTGCAGTAAACCTTTTGGTCTATTTTGATGGGATTTAAAAGACAAAGGATGGTCAGGAGCATAAATGACAAAGATTTTTTTCTTGTTGCCTCCACCCCCTAGCCATATCCGCAGTCAAACTGTGCAATAATAATATCTCACAGCACAGCAGGATTGACCTGGCCAGCAGCCAATAACAGCTGATGTTGCTGAAGTAAGGGGAAAAAAGGCAAACATAAAGGGGCAGAGGCAAGAGATAAAGGGATGAAATGGAACTTAGCAGAGTGGACAGCAAGAGAACAATTCAGCTAATTAGCTAATGTATTTGAGTGACGTAAAACTGGTGATATTTGAAATACACTTAATCATTATGCTGATTGCTGATGCAGCAGCAAGGCTTTATATTATCTGTCTCTGGAGCCAGTAATAATATGAATTTCTAGTATTACTTATCCTTCTTAGACAGTAGCAATAAATAAATTGCTTGTTTCTTTTTCTTCAAATGTGATACATGATGTTTTCCTTTTCTCTTTCCATTTACTTTCAACCGAAGTCAGTGATACGCTATCATAGAAAAACACATAATTTTATATCTTTTAATTTCCAGGTTCGTTTGATGATCTCAGACACTGCAAGACACAAGCTTCTGGTTCTCTCAGGACAATGCTCTGAAAACACAGGAGAGTTGATTCTTCAGTCCGGTTCTTTCTCTTTCTTCAACTTCATAGACATATTCACTGACCAAGAGGTGAGCCAACATTCTGTCATTACATCATTAAAAGTTACTGACAAACATACAGGTATGTATATAAACATACAAATACATTTACTTCAATTGTAAAGCACTATTCATTGCATTCCTCCAGAATGTTAAATTGTAAATTAAAGTCACTTAATTTTTCTCATGCACAGATTGGTGAATTGCTCAGCACCATTAACCCAGCAAACAAAGCCAATCTTACACTTTCCTGCCCTGAACAAGGTGACTGGAAAAACTCCAACTTGGACAAACACAACCTGCAGGACTTCATTAACATGAAACTTAACTCCACTCTCATACTCCCTGAAATGGAGGGTCTCTCAGAGTTCACAGAGTATTTATCTGAATCAGTAGAGATCCCATCACCTTTTGACATGTTAGAACCACCAACCTCAGGCGGATTTCTCAAACTCTCCAAACCATGCTGTTACATTTTCCCTGCTGGCCGTGGTGACTCTGCTCTCTTTGCTGTTAATGGCTTCAACATGCTCATTAATGGTGGTTCGGACCGAAAGTCATGCTTCTGGAAGCTGGTAAGACATTTGGACAGGGTGGATTCCATTCTCCTGACCCACATTGGTGACGACAACCTGCCAGGCATCAATAGCATGCTGCAAAGGAAGGTTGCAGAGCTTGAGGAGGAACAGTCACAGGGTTCAACAGCAAACAGTGACTGGGTGAAGAATATGATTTCTCCAGATATTGGTGTTGTGTTTGTGAATCTTCCTGAAAACCTGGTTAACCCTGAACCTAATTACAGAGTGCGGAGGAATGTTGAGGAGGCAGCATTTACTCAGCAGTTCCTCACCAAACTAAATCTGAGAATAGAGCCTTTGCAAAAGCCTGTTGCAAACACAATAGAACCAATCATACTTTTTCAGAAAATGGGTGTTGGGAAGCTTGAGATGTATGTGCTGAATCCATCAAAGAACAGCAAGGAGATGCAGCACTTTATGAAGCAGTGGACAGGTAGTGAAAAAGACACAGCTTCCATTCTGCTGCCAAATGGAAAAGAATCTGAGTTCCCTGTCTCTTACTTGACTTCGATCTCGTCCCTCATTGTGTGGCACCCTGCAAATCCCTCAGACAAGGTTGTGCGTGTTCTCTTTCCTGGAAATGCCACCCAGAACCACATCTTTGAAGGCTTAGAAAAGCTAAAGCACTTGGATTTCCTGAAGCAGCCAGTTGTCACTCAAAAAGTGCTGTCTTCTACCATGCCGTCAACACCAACATTAAAGCAGGCTAAATTGAAACACAGAACAGATAGCAAAGAGAGCCTTAAGTCTACCCCAAAGCCTTCGCCAATCAAAAGCATTAGGAAGGATTCAAAGGAGGAAGCACCAGAAAAGGCAAAGACAGATGCAGAATCGTCTCATGAAAAAACACAGAAGGCAGAGAAAAAAGAAAAGGCCCCACTGAAAAAGGAAAAGGCAAAGGCATCGGAGAAAGAAGCAAAAGCAAAGGCAGAGCAAACTGCCCAAAATGAAACTCCAGAAAAAAAGAAGTCTGAAATAAAACCCAAAACTGAAAAGGAAAAGATTGTTAAAAAGGAGACAAAAGTGTCTGTGGAAAAGAGAAAGGAGGTTAAAAAAGAAGTAGCAAAGAAAGATGAAACACCCAAACAAGACAGTAAAAAGGATGAAAAGGTAAAGAAAGAGGAGGCAAAGAAAGTTATCAAAAAGGATATCAGGAGAGACTCACCTATGAAGGAGAAGAAGGAAGAAAAGAAAGAGCAAAAGAAAGATGTCAAAAGGCCCTTTAAAGACATAAAAAAGACATCCATTGCGGGTGAAGAAAAGAATCTAGCACCAAAACCAAAGCCCCTGAGAAAAGATAATGCTTCAAAGAGAGATGCAGGAATCCCATCAAAGTTAAAAGAGAAAGGAAAGTCAAAGGTGACAAAGAAGGAGACTAAGGTGGATAGTAAACTTGTTGGTAGTGCAGATGCTGTTGCAGAGGATCCAGATGCTGAAAGATCTCTGATGTCCTCACCAGAGGACCTCACTAAGGACTTTGAGGAGCTTAGAGCTGATTATTTGCTGGAGGATGATGCGACTGTGCCACAATATAAAGAAGAAGAGGCTGTGGTGATCCAGAGTGAACAAATAATACAAACCAAAGAGTCACCTGAGGCATTAGAGTCTGTGGATGAGGGTATAACCACAACGGAGGCTGAAGGAGACAGTGGAGAGACTCCAGATGAACAATTTCTTAAAGGAAAACTCAATGGCAGTGTAAATGAGAAGTTTGAAGATGAAGGCACTGTAATGGAGGAGACATCTGAGGGAGGGGATTATGAAGAGAAGGGAGAGACAGAAGAAGTTTATGAACCACAGAGAGTGGAACCAGAAGAAGATGAGCTTATTCCCAGTGAAGATGAACACCAAGACAGAAATGATGAAGTCAAACAAGCAGATAGTGTTGACAACGATCATGTGACTAATAAAAATTTAGACGGTCAACATATGAGTGAGAAAGAAACAGATAAACATAATCTGTTTGTATCAGATCCACCCAAAGTGTCTTCACCTATTTCTCCAGCTGCATCTATCCATGATGTAATGTTTCCAGTTGGCTTTGAGAGAACAACAGCCTCGGATGACGAGAACAGAGATGAACCACCTGAGGATTACACTGTTACTTCTGGCCACACTCAGTCCACCATTGAGATCTCCAGTGTGCCTACTCCACTGGATGAGATGTTGACTCCTAGGGACATTATGAGCGATGAAACTATGAATGATGAGACTGACTCTCCTGCACAGAATGTTGGCAGGTTTGGGACATCACCATCTGGAGATTTTGATAGGAAGAGGATGTCTCCACTTCAGGATATGCCAGGGTCAGATCACTCACAGAGTGATGCCACAAAAGGACAGGACTACAACCACTCCGCTTCCACAATATCTCCCCCTTCATCGCTAGAAGAGGATAAATTCTGTAAGGAGTTTCCCTCTGCAGGGGAAGCTGAAGGATTTATCACAGCTCAAGAGTCATGTGAGAAGTATGACACAAACTCAGCTAGACTCAATTCAACTTCCACAACATCACCTCTTATAAGGTCTCCCTCAGTGGACCGCAAGGACAAGTTTGATTCTACATCAGTGTTTGCTGCCCCAATAGAACTGTCCACCACACTGGCAGGGTGTGTCAGAGCAACAGCTGATTCCTCCATTAGCCCAGATGACAAGACATTGGAAGGACCTAACTCACCTCAGTCCTCTGGTCACACACCTTACTATCAGTCACCAGTAGATGAAAAAGCAAGAGCTCTACCACCTATGACAGAAGACAAAGCACAGGGTCCAATTATTGTGGAGGTCACAAGTGATAAAGAGGATTCCTCCAATAGAGTTACCCCAGAGCCTTATGAACCAGAACAAGAGAGTTCCTCCCCTGTAGAGAGGGTAATGTTGTCTCCAAAAAGCCCACCTCCAACTGAACCTGATTCTCCAACAAAGCAGGACAAGTCACCCTTTGATATAGATCATAAGAAAACTGTAGAAAATGGCCATTCAGTCTTGTCCTCAGCACCAATGACCAAACTTGAATCAGACACTAATCTTTTCACAGCTTTCAAAGAAGAGAGTAAAATGTCTATTTCAGAGGGTACCACATCAGACAAATCAGGAACCCCTCTGGAGGAAGTGATAGCAGAAGATACATTTTCACATCTAGCTTCAGCATCTACCGCTTCTCTGGCCACCAGCTCCTTACCAGAACCCACCACTGACTCTCCTTCCCTACATGCTGAGGTAGGCTCTCCTCACTCAACAGAAGTAGATGACTCTTTGTCTGTCTCTGTGGTTCAGACCCCAACCACCTTCCATGAGGCTGAGGGATCTCCATCCAAGGAAGATAGCCCAAGGCCCATGTCTATCTCCCCAGACATCTCACCAAAGACGAAAAGCAGAACACAAATGCAGGACGCAAAATCCCCAGAACACTCCACCATGTCAATAGAGTTTGGCCAGGAATCCCCTGACCACTCCTTAGTCCTGGACTTTAGTAAGCAATCCCCAGAGCACCTATCTGTGGGAGGCAGCTCACGTGCTACGGAGAATGGCCCAACTGAGGTTGACTTCAGCCCCTCTGATGGAACAGATGTAAGACCATCTGGAGAGCATAGTTCTACAATGGAGAAGCCTTTGCTTTTTGAAGAGAGCGATGCAGTCCTTGCCACTTCTGCAACCCCATCAGATGCATCTCAGTCCACCCCCTCTGTTACAACCCCATGCCAAATGACAGAGATGCCACATGCCGAGGCTGAGTCGGCAGATAAGTCTCCAGTCACCCCAAAGGCATCCTCTCTCACCCACTCTCCCCATTCCATTGAGCCATCCCCAGTGCTAGGAGGTCCCACAACTAAAGACAGCACCAGCCCAATTTCACCATCTGTGGAGAGCATTTCTAATAAATCTGACACACAGCAGAAATACGACAAGTCACCCTCACCTCCCAAAGCTACTTCCCCATCATTGTCTTTTACTTTATCTAAAGAAGAGACCATTTCCCAAGCAAAGGAGACTAATCCCTTTAAATGTGAGGATTCTACATTTGAGGCAAAATCCCCAATGAGCCCCAAAGTTCCCTTGCCATCATACCTACCTCTCTCCTCTGATCCATGTAATTACAATTTTGCCTGTGGCTCTAGGGACCCAGAATCCACTAAGAAGAGCCCCTCTGCTCCATCTAAGACAGATGTCGACCTCTGCCTAGTCACGTCATGTGAGTACCGTCACCCCAAGACAGAACTATCCCCATCTTTCATCAACCCTAACCCTCTAGAATACTTCATCAGTGAAGAGAATGCATTGGATGAGGAGAAGCCACTGGCCAAGTTAGGAGGAGGGCCCCCACCCCCAGGAGGAATGCTTTCTGCCAAGCAATGTGAGGAGACCCCACCCACATCCATCAGTGAATCTGCCCCCTCTCAGACAGATTCAGATGTTCCACCAGGGACAGAGGAGTGCCCCTCCATTACAGCAGATGCTAACATTGACTCTGAAGACGACTCTGAGACTCTGCCTACTGACAGAACCTTGACTTACAGACATGCCGATCCTCCTCCAGTGGCACTTAAGGACTCTGCTCCATCTTCAGGCCACCATGATGTTTGCATGGTAGACCCAGAGGCCCTCAAGGCTGAGGAAAATCTCCACAATGCTAATACAGATGGAGGTGAGACGCCCAAGAAGAAAAAGCTCTTGAAAAAGTCTTCCTCACCAGCCAGGAAGTCTGGTCTGTCAAAAGTAAAGGACTCAAAGACTTCCTCTCCAAAGAAGACTGTTGGAGAAGGGAAAGATGCCAAAAATGCAACCAATACTTCTGCATCCAGAGGTGTAAAAAGTGCCACATCAGGTGAATACTATATCCTCATTGTCATAATTTATATCACTTTACTACATTTTATATTTTCTCATATCATTAGAGAATTTATCCAAGAGAAATTTATATTTTTTCCTCTTTCAGGTACTGGCAGTGGAAAGGTATCAGGTGGGGCATCTCTGCCCAACTGTCCTCCCATGTACATGGATTTGGTTTACATCCCCAATCACTGCAGTGCCAAGAATGTGGATGTTGAGTTCTTTAAGCGGGTGCGCTCCTCTTACTATGTGGTCAGTGGCAATGATCAGACAGCTCAGGAGCCCAGTAGGCCTGTCCTTGATGCTCTGCTAGAGGGAAAGGCCCAGTGGGGAAACAATTTGCAGGTAAGTTTCAAGTATTAATATAAAGATGATATGTCATAACATGATATTGTTAAAGTAACAAGAGTATCATATGCACTTGGCATCTTTAGCCACCAATATTATTTGTTTTGTTTCGTATTATTTGACAAGTTGAAAAAAAAAAGACCTTTTTGTTAATGCCACACCCCAATTTCAGGGTGCCAGAAGGCTTTGAATGTATAAAGATTATGTTTAATAGATTTATTAGTCATGAACAAATGATTTATAATTGAACTTTGGATGGTTCTTTGGTCCTCTTTTCATCATGTTTGCTTTTAGATTAGAATGCAGTATACAGCATTGGTAAGTGAAAACAAACCAACCACAAATAATTTTCCTTCCATCGATTGAAGAGATATAAATGACTTTCCATGTTTTAATTTCTCTGATGACACCCTGCTAGTAATACTAGTGAACGTGTGCATGCAAACATCAAAAGGGAAGAAGAGACAGAAAGACAAAGATACATTTTGGTAGAAAGGAGGAGACTTGAGTTCTCTGAATACTTGCACTTAGAAACCTCCCTTCTCTCTGGTTTCAGGTCACTCTCATTCCAACCCATGACACTGATGTGATGAGGGAGTGGTACCAGGAGACCCACGACAAGCAGCAGGAGCTCAACATTATGGTCCTGGCCAGCAGCAGCACTGTTGTCATGCAGGATGAGTCCTTCCCGGCTTGTAAGATAGAGATGTAGGCATATTGAACAAGAGATCAGCAGGCCTAGGGACTGATAATGAAAGGGACCATTGTTTGAAGAAAAAGACAAATTCATGTAGCATAAAACCGAAGCAGACACTTAAACACTTATATGCTAAAATGATACTTCTTGTGAACCAAACCCCAAAAAATTAAATACCTTCAATGAGGACTAACACTAATATAAATTAGCTTTGAGGGACTCCATGCAAATGACAAAGTTTTCTATATGAAGTAATACATCTTTGACACACTCAAGGTGTTATCTGATTTTTAGGTATAAATGCTGTGTACTGGGAGGAAATTAGAAAGCAAAAAAATAATCAAGCCATTATTGTCCAGTTATGCTAACTCTAGTACAGATCAAGTAATTATATTGTTGTTGATGTACTGAGTTTCTTCTGCATCCCCATATCAAAATGTATCAGATCTTTTAATCAATTTAAATGCTGTCAAGGCACAAATCCTCCCTGCATATGATATATTCTTGAATAATGGCTGTTATCCACACCAAAGTATAAAACAAGATGGTTTCTGTTATTGCCTTAGGGAGTCAAAATGAATGTATAAGAACTGGTGCAACTAGCAAAGGAGTAGGATGGTAACTCTACACACCAGAGGTCAATCCCAAAAAGGACTGTTAAATGGTTACATAGTTGAATGATGGTAAATACAAATGAACTTGAAAGAATACTCAATACTGCTTAACATTAACAAGATGTCTGACTTCATATTCATCACGGGCCAGTGTGCCCCAACCATTGTGAAACTGTTCCTTATGTTTTTAAGTCGGCTGGGTTTTATCTGATTTGACTGAATGTTTGGGTTTATGTTGCTGCTGATGTATGAGTATTAATTTATTATGTCAAATTTAACTCATTGTGCTTAAGGGTTAGGGTTACGGTTGTCGAGATAGCCTTTTACATTGTGCAACAGGAAGTTGCTTCAGAAAAATGATTTTCCACAATGTTAATGCTTTTTAGAGAATTGCCTTCTATTTCAGATTGTCTGTTTTATTTATGTTTAATTTCAAAAAGAGAAAATTAGATCTTATTTCTTATACCCACTTTTTATGTATTCATTAAGCTATGGTGGGAGCTAGCCTTTTCCCATTGTAAAGCAGGTGAGGCAGGATATTTTCATAAACCTTAAAATGTCTTGTTTTTCTAAAGCATTGTACTATAATTATAAATAGCTTTGTGGCCAATGGAGTGGTTAGAAGACGTGCATGAATTATGATACATTAGGATTTTTTCTTTATTTATTTAATGGGGATTGCGCTCAGACTTGCATTAAGAACAACATGGCTATATGAGCTAAAGAAATAAATGTAAGGAGCATTTTATGATTTTTGCAAGTTGTGCCATGACATTGTATACTACAGTAACTCCAGCGATTGCCAATGGCACTGGATTGATATAAAACTTGATTTTGGGTGCAGTACAGTGTAGACTTTCATGTTGGTGTGAGCATTTTGGGAGGCTGAAAATGTCCTGTGACAAAAGAATTTCTCCTCTTTAGCCAGGGTAAAAAGTAAAAAGGTTCAGGTAAAGGCATAGTCTTGAGAGGGGCAGCACACAGAGGTGAGAGTGAGTGACTTGTGTGTTTTTAGATGAAAGTATGTAAAACAAAAACTAGACACTTTAAACACAAACATGACACATACCAAACTAACAGTACAGAAGCTACAGATCAACATTGACTAGCCAGCTTCTGGAGGGACATTTAACAAATCACATCTCAGTGATTACAGGCTTTGGTACTCTGGGCTACTCAATCAACTCACCAGGCTCACCAGATATTTCTCAAATAATTTCAGGTGTTCATGATGTTACTATAGACCAGTTTTCCTGCAGGGGTACTTCAAACCAACATCACGACCAACAACAAACATACAAACTCTGAACTGACATGTCTCTCAAACTGACATTTCTCTTTCTTCTTTCTATACACTTCCTCTATTTCTCTCTCTTTCTATGTATCTCTGCCTTTTTCTCCTCACCTTTCTCTTGGGAGAACTTTAATAATGTTTGTCTGCAGCTGTGTGGTATATTTGTCTTGTGATCTTGCATCCTCTCTGCCCCTTCCCCAAACTCATATGTAACCTATAGCAAATAGTTTCAAGTGAAAGTATTCCTTAGTGCTTTCTGATGTTTGTGTGCAATATTTCCTCTACCCATATGGCAAATCTGATGTAAGAGGAACCACTACTAAAGAACAAACATTCAAAAACAACCACAATAAAATCTGTTGTGAAAAAGGTTTTGTCTTTTTAATTTTTAAAAACAAATCTATTTATTGAGCAACATTTTCTTATAAAGTATTATAAAACTAGTGTGTTCTTTCTAATCGTTTTATATTCAGACTGTGATATGGAAAAACATAAAATTCCATTGCTTTTTATCAAAGTGCTCCTTCCACTGAGCTTGGCTCGATCAGCCGGTCTGTCCACCACTTTGGTCCAGACTGAATTATCTGAACAACTATTGGGTGATTGTTTTTTTAAATTTTGTACAGACATTCAGGGTCAGAACAGGTAAGCTGGCTGCAGTCAGCACTAGTTTGAATCCAGGACCATGCTGTGATGAAGCACCGCTGAGCCACTACTACTGCTTCTACTACAAAGTAAAAGTAATAAATAAAATATATGCAACTTATAACAAATGATCAGATATAAAATTGGATAAAAGGATATCTACAATATGAAACATGTCAAAAGAAAAATAACACCAGTTTAGAGCGTATTTAGCTCCTCCAGTATCTGGTGAACTGAATGACCTCTTAGATCAGACGCCCCAGGGATTCTGACTGAGAGAGCGAAGCCGGAACAGAGCAGAGGAGGATGAGAGGACATGTCTTCACAATTCAACATCTATTTGTTGGACAGTGGGGGACCACGAGTCCACATGATGCCTCTCAGCAAGTGAACACCAACCTTCTGAGCCAGTCTCTTAAAACTGTTTCCGCAAATATAGGCTACTCCACACCAGTAAGAGGAAAGCTCTTGTATTTCCTTCTATATAATGTTACACTAGATACACATGTGCAAATGAGAGAGCACCCTTACTATTTATCCAAACCCAACATGCAGCGTATGATTTAGTACAAAGTCAGTTACTGACTGAATAGACACACATTTAAAACATTTCAACACATGTACATGTGTACGTCAAAAGTCTTGATATAGATAGAAGCTAACCTATTTAATTGTCTTGTATTGACTTTAGAACAGTCTGACACAGTGAGCTGTACCAGCTGTACCAGCCTTTTTCTGTGCCAAAACTGTTTCAGTGAGGACATTTATTAATGATGATGGGACACCCCAGGCACTTTCCAAAACCAAAGGGAAGTGCACACAGGGATAAATCAAAGAAGATGTAAGAGCTGCTCTGGGTCGCCAGAACCAGGCTGTTTGGGAAATCAAAGTCTGAGTGCTAAAATAGACCCCCCCCCCCCCCCAACTCCCCCTCCCCCTCCCTGACAAACAGTGCTATATTTCCCTGTTGATTATTGCATTATTTGAGCAACCTAACAAAAGCTGCCACCACACTAAACCCCCAACCTGTAGCTATAGATGAACTATGTTGGAAAACCTTATATGTTTTTAAATTCATGCAAACACATACATATGCACAGAGAGAGAGAACCCCACAGAGACACACACACACACACACACCTTGCAGGATACCATAAATTATCCAAGGCCCTGTGTGATTGGCTGAGCAAGCAATCTCAGCTGGATGGGCTGAGATCTTGTTGCCAAGGCAACAGTGGGGAACCTCCCTGTCCCAGCCCTATTTCCTCTGTGCCAGTGTGTCTATCTTAGGAGTTCATTTAAAAAGCACCTTAATCATTAAAATGACATTTGACTCACTTCTCCAAAGTTTAAAATAAAATATACATTTGGTACATTTGTGTATAATAAACAACTGAAAACAACTTCAAATTTTACTACAATGAGTTATTACACTATAAAAAAGATTCAGCTTAGATACAAGGATTCCAGATGACTCTAAAAGTAGAATTTCAAATAAATACACAATATGGCCCTCAGAGAGAAAATAAAGCAGAACTCCTTTGTAAGGATATAAGTCCTTGGTTATGTAATGCTGTGTAGGTAAATGGGTACACTAACTAGTGGCATGGTTTGGTGCTCAATGAGGCCTCCTATATTTTCTGTTATATAGAGTGGAGGTGAATGTAAATCTCTTCAAACAAAAAGGTTACGTCTATTTGTACCTTGCATTTATATAGAATCTGGCCCAAAATTGATCATTATACAAGCAAAGCTGGCCAAAATGGCAGTGCAGTAGATCACACATAAACAATTTACAAACAGGCATAGTGCAATGTTCTAAGTAAGGGTGTAACTGCATTAGTCCAATAAGTAATGTCCACGCTTCCTACTGATGTCTTTTTGAAGATTTATTCTCGCTCTCTCTCCCTCTCTGCTTCTCCATTTCACCGTGAAAACTACAAATAA
>JAVQJL010094499.1:0-28328 GCA_036024295.1 Nannoperca obscura
CAAAGGCTTTAATTTCCCAACCCATCCCACTCGTGACAGCACAGTGTGATTTCCCTCAGTAATCACTGTTCCTGCAGGACCTACAGGCTTGTTGGGATTACTGGGTAATAAAGATAATAAAAAATCTCTTATTCTCTTTAGATTTCTCAACCTTTTCTCCCTCCACCCATTGTACATGCAACCCAGTTCCAGTTGGTTCCTGTATCTAAAAAGGTCAATGCTCTGCCATGTTGAACATTGGCATTAATGTGTTCCCCGCTACTTGCTGTCGACTGCAATCAGCTGCATCTCTCCATCTCTGCTGAGCCAGAAATGTAGCGGAGCTAATGAGGCCAGCAGCAACCTCCTGGCAGGCCAATGAATGCACTCTGCTCAACCTGCCTCTCTGATTACCATCTAATCATAATATATCTTCGTTTGTCATATTTCAATGCCTGTGTGTGTGTATGTGTGTGTGCCTTTCTCTCTGTTTATATTTGGTAATGTGGGTATGTGCCATCAATGTCAACACAACAGGAAAAGGGCGACTTGGGCCCAAAGAGGGACATTGACGGCATGGGAGTGCCAGAGATCAAGTACGGAGACTCTGTCTGCTTCATCATGCATGTGGCGACAGGACTGTGGCTGTCCTACCTGGCGCCCGATGCCAAATCGTCTCGCCTGGGACCCCTGAAGAGAAGGGTAAAAAGGAGAAAACCTTTCTTCACCCAAATAACACTTCACTGAATCTGTCCCTGTACGCCATCATAGCTATGTTGTTTTACAAAGAAAGACCGTTAATGAAAGATGTATATGTAGGTGTGATATTATACCTGTAGAAGTAGTTCTTGTTACTGCTCCTGTGTTTACTCTCTGAAAAGCTTCCTTTGGTGTGCAGTTATGAACATACAGTGTTTCTATTATATGAATATGCAACAATAGAAACAAGGGTTGGGCTACAATTCCAGATTATCATTAATTGACTTTTAGTGTTTTTTAAAGTACTGCCTAACTGCATGACTTCTAGCAAATTGCAACAAAAACTTATTCAGTAAGTTACAGATTTTTACATTCGAAAAAATAATCTGACTTCCATCAAACATTATTGCCATTGTTTTGCTGTGATACACTTGTATTGTGATGTGTATCAGAATCCGCTTTATTGGCCAGGTTTGGGTTCACATACAAGGAATTTGACTCTGGTAATTTGTTGCTTTCAATGTACATATACAGAAATGGACAAGGTAAACAAACATTAAATATATAAAAAAGTTAATATTGGAATGAATGTTTTTATATTCCCATAATTCAGTTAGTTTGCATAATTAGGAATCAATCATTGCACTGTTGCATAGTGATATAAATAACTGTACATGTGGCATCGGTCTACCTATGTGCTTTACAGTAAGATCCTGAATGCCTGCCATAGCTCGTGTCCGGCACCACGAAGCCCATGTGCACAGTAGCAAATCGCACCCAATCAAACCAGTGGGTAACACGGCCATTTAGAGTAAACACCCCTCACACCCAGGCAAATATTTATTTTCCACTACTTCAAATCATTGTTTCGCCCGGATCCTCTCGACACAACCCTTCTCTTCTGACACCTAGCCGTGGTGCACACGTGATGTAGCAACCCCTTTTTAAATGTGATAATGACTCATGTGGAGGCTGACAGTTAGTTTTGGGTGAGACGGGGGGGATTAGGGCAGCAC
Source organism: Nannoperca obscura (assembly GCA_036024295.1). NCBI lineage: Eukaryota > Metazoa > Chordata > Actinopteri > Centrarchiformes > Percichthyidae > Nannoperca > Nannoperca obscura. The sequence continues at coordinate 1,695 of JAVQJL010094499.1, forward strand.
ATGAATGCTCATCGCTGGGCACCCCTCCAGGGACCAAACGCCACCTCGTGCTGGCGCCAGGCAGTCCCTGCAGCCTTGGCAGCATGCCAGTGCTCCTCATATGTTGTAGGTGATGGATAGTCTACACTTAGAGCCCCACCCCACCCCCACCACCACCACCACCATCATCTCTCCTTGATTATGCTGTTTGATTGAGTCAGGTTTCCCTGAGCTGTAGTGGCGTAAACCCACTAGCTGCAGGAAACTCTCCCTTCACAGTTAACCATTACATACTTAAATGGCTTTTCTTATAGCTTCTGGATCGATAGCTGGCAGAGGAACTGCTATAACTTTGCAGTTATATATGAGAGTAATCAGAGAGCGATGTTGAGATAAGGCTGTGATTGTGTATGCATGCAGCTTTCATTAACTATAATAGCTGTTAAAAGTTTTCATCATCCATCTTTTTGGAATAAAATATACAGCTCTATTTTCTGATTGGATATAAGGATATGTCCTGATGCCGGGTTGTTTCATTGCCTAATAAAGGTGATGGTGATGAAATGCACAATGTCTGGTCTGTCCTGGTCTAGGCCTGCCTGCATTCTGAGGGCCACATGGACGATGGGCTCATCCTGCAGCGCTGTCAGCATGAGGAGTCTCGGGCTGCTCGCATCATCCGCAACACCACGTTCCTCTTCGCCAACTTCATCAAGTAATAACACTTTCATCTTTCTTCTCTGCCACACTGTTTATCGCATGACAAAACACCTACACAGTGTTAAATCTTTCTCGGTCTTCCTTCTCCTCCCCCTTTCTCAGGGCTTTGGACAGAACTGCGGAGGGGGAGTCCACGGCGGTGGCTGGGTATGTTGAAGAGGTGCTGCAGACGCTGAATGACCTCATCGAGTACTTCAAACAGCCCGATTTAGAGCTGGAGCATGAGGAGAAACAGTGTCTTCTCCGTTCGCTAATCAAACGTCAAGACCTCTTCAAAGAGGAGGTGAGAGTGGACGATGTGGCCGTCGACTTCTGGTTAACAAGCTCTAACAAAATGCTGATTGTGAAGCTTCTGTGTGTGCATAATTTAACACCTTGGTAAACTAAAAGATACTTCTTTTATCCACTAGAGCAGCTTTATTTTCGATGTATCAAGACGACAGTTGAGACAGTTTATTTTATACAGTACTCTATATAGCTTTTCTTTGAGAGAGAGTCTAGGTAATGAAAATACAACTGTTATCCCTTAAAATGTTTCCTGCATTGCCTTCATGAGGATGTTTTTTTTGAGTTTTGTTTCTTTAAATTCAATCAATTAATACGTCTAATTTTAATAGGTGACTTCAAGAATTAGTTTCTGTTTTTCAAACTTCACCCCATTGAGTGATTGAAAAAAGTATTTTTCGTGTTACAAAAAAGAAAATATTGAACTTTAAGAGTAATGAGATGTATCCTGTCTCTTTCTTAGGGCATGCTGGCCCTCCTGTCCAAGTGCATCGACCGGATGAACCTGTACGACAGCTCTGCCCACTTTGGAGAGATGGCCGGGGAGGAGGCAGGCGCAGCGTGGAAGGACATCCTCAACCTCCTCTATGAACTCCTGGGTAAGACGGGCCTGAGTGATGGATCATATGAAATATCCACATCTTCTGTCAGCACTGTCAGCTGTTGACCCTGGGTAGACATGCAGTATTAATCTTCCCCCAGTGTCTTCACCGAATCCTCCTCCTCTCCTTTACGCTTTATATCCTGCACTTCTAATCTCGCCTGCTTTTCATCTCCTCCATAAACTCCCTCCCTCCCTACTCTTGTTTTCCTCTACAACACAACTGGGGTTCACAGCTGGTGGTCGGCCTTTACATGACATTTTATTTGTAATTATTTGTGACAAGGGAGTGGAGAGGGAAGCAAAGACAGAATGTCTCTTGTATTATTCTTTCACAATCTGCCCTGACTTTCATTTAGGTCACATCCTTCTCTGAGATCAGTTTGGGGACGTTACGTTAAGTATTGAGCCGCATATTTGATGACATGATAGCGTCATTAACGAAATGCCAGCCATCACAGGGGCTGGCATTAGCCCGTTCTCTTGGGGCCTGTATTATTAAGTTGTGAATGCTAAAGCTGTGACCCTGAAAAGTTTTTAGTTTTCGACAGGTTTTTCTTGGGTAGTTTGTTTTGCTGTCATTGGAGCTTTCCCATCAGCAGCTTCCCACTCGGCTCACCTTGACTGCCCTCATATTCATCATCACCTTCCCAGCATGTACTCCCACATGCACACACACACACGCCCAAAACCAACAAATACACTCCTATGAGTGCACTCCAGCCTTGCCCACGGGGAGGGGTCACCCCCAAGGATGCAAAGGCAGTCTGGTGAAGCAGGGTTCTGCATGATAAATCGTAGAACGGCCTTGTTTGTCCTGACCTGACTGACCTGGGACTGTTGATCCTGGGTTCAACACGCAAACCCTTTCACAATTGTTTCTCTTAATTGAAATTTTGCCAGTATTATTATTACTAAAAGCTCATTCCTACTTTATTTAATACTAGTTAATTTCTATATCGTTAATCTAATGTATGCTAATGTAATTGTTATTTGAGTGTGAAGTCTGTGTAGCCTCAGGTTCCTCCTCTCTGTCTCTGACTTTTAATTTCACATTCATCTGAACATCTTTGCCCTTGCCTCGCGTGGCTCGATCCATGTGCTCGTATTGAACGATAGCCATCCTTAAAAGGGAGAATTAAAAGAGATTAGACACCCATCAGTATTCCTTTGGCACGGAACGCTGTTAAATTGTTTCATGGGCATTATCAGTCCGGTGTCCCTGAATCCTAATGGTGAAAAATGAGACGTTAAAGTAATAAATGAGACTTCTTAACGTCACCGCGGGGGCACAGAAAGAGCACAAGGAAAAAAACGCCTCAACTTTTTAGAGAGCGTAGAGCACCTGGCTTCAAAATCTTTCCCAGACTTGATAATGGTAGGTGTCGGGTGATTTCACAGATTTAATGAATTTTAACAACTACCTGTGCACAGAGGATGTCAGAAAACGACTGTTCACAGGAAAACGGTGGACTGTTTTTCATTTAAACTCATACTGTCTTCAACATCCACTCATCTACAAGTCAGCTGCTTGGATCTAATTTTACACTTTTAACCATGTTATTCATGTCTTTACTAAAACGTGTGTACTTTCATTAAACCCTTTATTCAGCCGCACTGATTCGTGGGAACAGGAACAACTGCACCCAGTTTTCCTGCAAATTGGACTGGTTGGTCAGCAAACTGGAGAGACTGGAATCTTCATCAGGTACTATGGGAAACACATTTTCTTTTTTTTCATCTGTTGATAACTTGGAAAAATAGACCCAAACTCTTATAGCATTGCGCTTAGTGTCTGAAAAATTGCTTCACTGCTGCTAAGATGTTGTTTATTTAATATGTGCATGGGTTCTGATAATGACAAATATTGTGTCTGACCTCTCAGGGATCCTGGAAGTCCTCCACTGTATCTTGGTAGAAAGTCCGGAGGCTTTGAACATCATTCAGAGGGCTCACATTAAATCCATAATCTCACTGCTCTACAAGCACGGACGTAACCACAAGGTGGGTAGAAATATGACCGCAGTAGCCTAAATACTAGCTATGGGTGTTTCAGACTGAATGGTGATTGGTCTCGACTCCTCCATATGGCTCCATGTGTAACTGCTCAAGTGATCCAGTGCGATACTGTTAATTGTACCAAAACTAAAAATATAGCCATCCTAGAAGCCAGTGAGGCTGTCGAGCTCACAACACATCAGAAAAAGAAATTGTTGAATGGATAAAAAAAATGAAGACACGGCTTTGCTACCTCTGCTGGTAATAATCTTAATTTGGCCTAAGTGTTTTCACACTTGGCTCAGCTTTCATTAGTGTCAGCTATGCTTTGAGCTGAATACTAATGTTAGTATGTTAACACGCCTTCAGTTACAGTTTCAACATGCATGTTAATAACTTAATGTTCACATGATAAAGAATGTTGCACTAACATAAATAATAGATAATAATGAATAAAATAGGAAACGTTAGCAAGTTACAAGGCATACTGTAGCCTACATTTAATATTGAAACATGCTGTGTAACATGCTGACATTTAGTATGTTAGCTAGCTTTGTGAGTATTAATCTCAAAGTACAGTGGAAGCCATCAGGTGTGTTTTTGGAAACATCCAAGTATTAACAAGGTCATTAGGAATATTTCTTTGTACATTTAATGCTACTGTATCACTGAAAACTTCCACTCTGGTCCAACACTTTGGACACTTTTCTTGAACTTCATGTTTTTCCTTGATAAACCAACAAATGCAGTGCCGAGCTCTAAAATTCAAATATCTTGTACAAAGCTACCTTTGGCACTGGGGATGTCAGAAATAGTTTTAAATGCAAATGTGATTCATTGAATGCAGGTAATTACATTAGGTTACTCATGAGGTCCACTTAATTCAAATCCTATTTGAGGTTTTGCTTTTTATTATTCTCTTTTGAGTTTATTACGAGCTGTTCTCTCAGTAGACCAAACAGAATTTGACTGTCGAGGGATAATCTTTCAGAATCCCTCAGAATCCTTTCTTCTCCCTCTCTACTGCATGAGCAAAACTAAACCCAGTTCACGGACATTTGAGCCCGAGAAAGGATTTACATTTCAGTTCATAAAGCCTCAATTACTGCTGAATAAAAATCAGGCTAACAAATGTATTAATCTTTGTCATGGCTGTGATTGACGCTTCATATCAAACAAATTGTGTTTCATGACATTTCAAACATGTGTTACATGCAGGGTTTAAATTCCTCAGTGTGTCAGTATTTACCCAGTAAATTGTAGAAGGCATGAAAGGGCATCCTCATAAACAACAGCTGTTGATCATGAGTGGCAGGTGGGAGTCTTTGGCCTCGTTGACTTGAGGGCCCTTTTATACAGCGTGCATATGCTACAACAACTGCAGCTTGCAGAGAATCTGACTAAACAACTGAGAAATAAGGTGTGGATTTTCATCTGGAGGCTTGTGAATGCACTTTATTTACACGTGTGTGTGTGTGAGATAAAAAAATGTGTGACGTAAGTGTTATCTCCACTTTGTCTCTCTTTAGATTCTGGATGTTCTGTGTTCCCTCTGTGTTTGTAATGGGGTGGCAGTAAGAGCCAATCAGAATCTGATCTGTGACAACCTGCTTCCCAAGAGGGACTTGCTGCTCCAGACTCGCCTGGTCAACGACGTTCAGAGGTAAAGAAATAGAAAAGCCTCTTAATGGTTTTATTCATCAATTGAATACATGTGAATGAGTGTTTATGGGTTCACATGTTGTTTTTAAGTCCTCTTGATGGCTGGTTGAACTTGAATATAGATATTTGTGTCTTATTGTGCCCAAGTGTCAAAATATTCTCCCAGCAGCCAGGTGATGTTTTGGACAGGTCGATGAGAGAAGATTTGGGGTCACTCCTTTACTCAAAGTGTGGCTTTGTGGGTTCAACAGAATGCACTTCTGTGATTTCTAATCTCAGATTAACTACTATTTGAATGTCGCGCACACTTTGCATCATAAAAGCTTCCTCCTCTCTTTCCACCTCCAGTATGAGGCCGAACATCTTCCTGGGCGTGGCTGACGGTTCAGCTCAGTATAAAAAGTGGTATTTTGAGCTGGTGATTGACCAGGTGGACCACTTTGTAACCGGGGAGCCGACCCACCTGAGGGTAGGCTGGGCCAACACCACAGGCTACGCTCCATACCCCGGTGGAGGAGAGGGATGGGGTGGCAATGGTGTCGGGGATGACCTGTACTCTTACAGCTTTGATGGACTTCATCTCTGGTCAGGTAGGCATCTTACAAAACCCTAAAAACTATTTGGAAACATAGAAGTCTCACTGTTCATCTGGAGCGGAGTTGGAATAGTTAAGGTTTGTCTGACCTCCGTGGAGTGTGCAAGCTGTGACTGTGTGCTTAAATGGTAAAATCTTTCTATACAAATTTGCACCGTTGCAGTGAAGTCATTCCAAGTCAGTTATGTTGTACAATCCATAAAGAAAAGGTCTGGAAATGGACTTGAATAATGCAGGATCCTGCTGTCCTCTGTCTAGGTTGCCCTTTTCATATTCCACATAGTGCAGGACAAAGTCACAGCATTGACAGTGGTGCAAAAATCCACCGTTGACCTTTCCTTTGACTTTGATACACATGCCTTACATCTTTAAGTTTAACACACTGCAAAGCCCATAGCTTGTAAGCAGGTATGTTTTCCACCTGCATTACAGGAAAGAACTCGTTGGTATGTTGTGTTTGCATCCCCAACTGTCTGCTTGGTGCTTTAGGAGTTTAAGTCCTTTTGAAAACCCCCCCTTCTCTGCTATCACCCTAAAAGCACAACACCTATTTCACCTCTCTTCCCTTCCAAATCTACTAAAAGACCCATCCCCTCCCCTCAACCATTTCATGTCATCCCTTTTAAAGCACTCATCACCCATCTCTCTACCTCTCTGCTCCCCTCTCTTCTCCCCCGCCTATTATCCTGCCCTACATTCTCAATGACTTTGCAGCCGTAACAGCCATCCATTCTCTCTCTCTGTCTGCACCTGGTGTTGTCTAGGCCGAATCCCGAGGGCCGTGGCCTCCATTAACCAGCACCTGCTGAACTCAGACGATGTGGTCAGCTGCTGTCTGGATTTGGGTGCTCCCAGCATGTCCTTCAGGATCAACGGGCAGCCTGTCCAGGGCATGTTTGAGGACTTCAACACAGAAGGATTCTTCTTCCCCGTCGTCAGCTTCTCTGCAGGTGTCAAGTAAGGATCCGCATTTATAATTGGGGAAATGAGATGAAGAAACATTCCCAATCGTGGTGCTTGTTTGTAAAGCAATGTTATAGTTCTACATTGAAAGTTAACTGAGTTGACCTCCTGTTGGGGATCAACAAAATAAATAGCCAAAGGAAAAAGCCCCAATCTTCTTAAAACTTTAATTATATCCAAGTGCTACAATGTACAAACTGAATTTGTAACAGAAAGATTTATGAGAAGGTAGATAATCCCCTGCCTGTGGATGGCTTTACTCTCCACTGCAGCCCTGGTATTAGGTAATGGCAGAGGTGTGGAGTGCTGAATTTTATTTGAGTAGTAAATTGCAGGTTTCAAAATTCAATAAAAAAGTAAAAACAACTCTTAAAATACCCACGGTGAAGTCAGAAAATTATTGCATAAAGTCATGCAGTGTTATGTAACTTCTCATCTCAGGGCCCGTTTCCTGTTGGGTGGACGACACGGAGATTTCAAGTTCCTGCCACCCGCTGGTTACTCTCCGTGTTACGAGGCGCTGTTGCCCAAAGAGAAGATGCACGTGGAGCCTGTGAAGGATTACAAGAGGGACCACGAGGGGGTCCGTGACCTGCTGGGAACCACCAAGTTCCTCTCTCAGGCCTCTTTCATCCCCACTCCTGTTGACACCAGCCAGGTGAGGACTATCAGGGACATTTGCTGTTGCATCAGTAAATTTAAGATGCGACATAAAAAAAAAAAATTCTGTAAGCATACTGTGAAATTTACCAAAATCTGTAAAGCATTATACTTTGTAATAAATATAACAATGAAATGTGTGATTTTTGGTTACACCTGTTATGAAATACTCAGCTCTGCAGTGGCCCTGAAGCACAAAAGCAAAATAAATGCAGACTTGCTACCTCAGTGTAACAAAGACAAAAGAATGTGGATGTTTCAACAATCCCCAGGAATCTTACAAATGCATAGTCAGGACAAAGAAAAGTTTTTTTACAGCAGTTTTTATTTGTTGGCCCGTTGGCATCCTCTAACCTTACCATCTGTTCTCCGTCTCTCTCTGCAGATCGTTCTTCCCCCTCACCTGGACAACGTTCGGGACAAGCTTGCAGAAAACATCCATGAACTGTGGGGGATGAACAAGATTGAACTGGGCTGGACCTACGGCAAGGTAAAGCTGCTACCCATCACCTCATTCAGCACACAAAATTTAGCAGATGCTTTTAATTCAAAGCAACTTTAAAATAAAAGCGTTACATAAAGTGCAAAGACACTCTGTGCTGGAAACATAGGAAGCCTCTGGTGTGGTCATTTATTACCATGCAATATCAATTTTAAACAGACCACAAAGTAATCTTTATATCGGATATATTTATCTGTGGTTTAGGGGTAAGTGGGTAACAGTTAGCCTTTATAACATCTCCACAGTTTCTCGCTCTCTCCCCCGTCATTTCACTGTCAGTCACGCTTCTTGTTCACTGCAGTCAGAAGTCGCACACTGCGGTGGTCACCACAGAATCATGTCCCACTGAGGCCAAAGCCACGGTGGCTTTTTATCAAACCTAATGAGTGTCTCACCTTCCAAGAGTATGACATCCACATTAATTAAGACTGGGGGGAAGCTCCACTCTGGAGGGTGTGAGGGGGGTAGTACAGTTTATTAAGGACAACATTCAGGTCCAAACAGCTGCTCGGTATTTAACTTTGCTGTAACAAGCCTCAATGAGCCCAAAGTGACATTGCACCGAGTCCGAGACAGAAGCCTCTTTGGACAAGCAGCAGATACTTGGCAGGCAGGATGATGAGCTGGATACGGCTTCGTTGTTCTGTGTCACAGTTCTTGGCCTTAACGGTGTATCGCTTGTACCTTTTTTTTTATACCTGTTTTTCGCCTCAGTACAGAGGGTCATCAGAGGAAGAATCACTGGTAGCGTCTCATTGAGAGTCGGCAGGAAACAGTCAATTTCTCACAGACAGCTGAGCCTCTTGCCACTGTGACTCTGTTCTCTGAGCTGTTTCAGGCTCATCTCTGCTTCATTAAAAATCAACACCTGAGGCTTAAAATAGTCCAAGTGGGGGGAAAAATGCATCTGCGTCCTCTGCCGATAAGTTTAGCTGCAGTCCAGTTTTTTTCTGAATACTGAGCATCACTTATCATATTTTTCTTTGGGGTGTTTTTGCAGTTATGGAGAAACGGGCTCATAGACTAAAAGATAGGGAAAGAAACAGAATCCACATTTTTTCGCTTTAACGACACCCGACTGTTTTCTCCTCAGGTTCGTGATGACAACAAGAGGCAGCACCCTTGCCTCGTGGATTTCACCAAGCTGCCTGAAACTGAAAGGAACTACAACGTGCAGATGTCCAGTGAAACACTTAAGTAAGTCCGGGCAGTTTGGTAAATAATCCAGTTACATATTCATTGACTCGCCTCTGCTCCCTTCTGAATGCTGTGCGGGAGCAGATTAAGGCTCAGATTAAAGCAGTGCTTGTAATGACTTGCATCTCCTGAGTGAAGTATTGATTTGCTTATTTCAGTCAACTACTGAGTCATCTCACTGTAAAAACATTTGGCTTGGCTCAATAAAGCAAGCTCCTTTTTACAGGGATCTTTAATCAGGTATGCAGTTTGTCAATTACATACTGTTGGGGCCCCCACTGCCTCCTCCAGCAGCTACTACTGATCGACTGAGATGTATCAATGTCTAATGAGCTGTGTTAAAAATATAGCAGTCTCTCCATGGATTCTGCTGGTGTAAGGCTGAAACATACATAATGTGTAATTAAATCAGTCACGGTCTTCATCCCTCCGTTTTAAATTTCTCTTTTATCCCCAGGACCCTGTTGGCTCTTGGATGCCACGTTGCACAGGTCAATGTTCACGCTGAGGACGATCTGAAGAAAATCAAACTTCCTAAAAAGTAAGTTAGCAGTTTTATTTCTTATCACAGCCTCTGTTTCTTACAGATGCGATGCATTTTACAATGTTACGTAGTATCATTTAGATATTATGGGGTATCCAAAATGATGGCAAATTTACCAACACTTTGTGAGAAAGAAAAATAGTCATAGTCTTGTGGAATTGTTGTCTTCCCACATTTTAAAGACAAGATTGAATATATTGTTAATCATTTAGTTTGAGTGATCTCATTACAAGTATTCTTTGAAAACTGTAACAAATGAATTTTACTTTGTGCTGTTTTCTTGCCTCCTGTTCAAGCTTTCTGACTGTTGTACATTGTTTTTGTTACTATGATGGGATAAAAGGATGCTTTGTGTTTGAATGTCAATGGAAGCTGGAACACGATGGTAATAAAATGCTGTGCTTTTACCTTTTCGTAATGTTGCTGTTGCAGCTACATGATGTCTAATGGTTATAAGCCTGCACCACTGGAGCTCTCTGACGTGAAACTGACTGCAGGTCAGGAGGTTCTAGTTGATAAACTGGCCGAGAATGCACACAACGTGTGGGCCAAGGACAGAATTAAACAAGGATGGACCTATGGCATCCAGCAGGTAAAAGTCATTACTTTTTCTATTCTGAAAGGAACCAGTAGTACACTAGTCTGATCTTTAAATCTGAGTATAGTATTTATATACTATATATAGTATTTTAGTATTTTATTGGAGATTTATTCTTTTTGCTTTGCTTCAAATAGTTACAATGCCAAAAGTATATACTAGATTCATTGGTAACCTCTTTATTTTCTTGTATTTTTATCATAGCTTTGTCTTTATCCTCCTTGCATATTTCCTCCATTGTATAAGCGTATTTGTCGTGGTTGTGTCAGGATTTGAAGAGCAGGCGTAATCCTCGCCTGGTGCCGTATGCTTTACTGGACGAGCGCACTAAGAAATCTAACCGAGACAGTCTGAGAGAGGCTATCAGGACCATGGTTGGCTATGGATATGACATTGACCCCCCAGACCAGGAGGGTGAGAACATGTTGCTGACACACCAACCCTTGTAACTCCTGGTTTAGAGCCTGATTGAGTGTTGTACTGCCAGTTGGACCTTTTATATTTTTAATTTCATAAGTTCATAAGTTTCAGTATAATCATCAGTTATGGTCGTATTCCACTTAACATTTTAGGAGTGGTGCATAATAAATCCAAATCCTACATGACATGCAGCTCTGGTGTCAACTCAAATACAGTAACAATATAGTATTTACAGTGGGATATTTTGGCTAATAATGTTTTTATTAAAACTAATATTGCAAAGATATTTGTACCTAAAGGCACATCCCAGTAACTTTAATCAGTTGGCCTCTAATTGTATAATTTGATACTGATACTAAAAATACTGCCTTATTTGCTAAATATATTAGTGTCAGGTATATAATTGACCGATCATGTTTAAAGCTTCAGTTTTACATGTCACAATCCTCCCTAGGCGCCCATATGGAGGATAATCAGAGCATCGAGACAATCCGCCTCTTCCGCGTGGAACAGACGTATGCAGTGAAGACGGGAAAGTGGTACTTTGAGTTTGAGGCCCTGAGTGGAGGTGATATGAGGGTCGGCTGGGCCAGACCGGGCTGTAGGCCCGATGTGGAACTGGGAGGTGACGACCAGGCCTTCGTCTTTGATGGATACAGGGTAAACACGATTACAGTGTTGTTTTACTTTGCAATTAAAACCATGCAATACTAATTATGCATCAGTATAATATTATATACATTTTAGATCTTGGTGGAGAAAATAATGAAGCTTCCTTATATAAATTGTCTTTAATAAAGTAAAACTTATTTGAGATATTACCATTGATTGATTCCACAATCATTTGGCAGCTTGTACAGTAGGATAACATTTATTACAACAGTTTTATTAACATGATTATATTATACATGCTGTCTTTTTTTCTTAAGGGTCGACGTATGCATGTCAGCAGCCGCTACTTTGGACATCCTTGGAAAAAGGGCGATGTGGTCGGTTGCATGATCAATATGGAGGACAAATCCATGATTTTCACCCTGAACGGAGAGCTCCTGATCACCAACAAGGGCTCTGAGCTCTGCTTCACCGACTTTGAGACGGAGGACGGTGAGGGCTCCACACCCCAGTGAACTTCAGTGCTAATTCATTCATTTATCCTGTGTGTGTGTGTTTCCTCCACAGTATCTCCAGAGGTATAACTGGGTTTGTTTGGCAGTTACCATAAGGCAAAAAAAAAAAAGAACAGTCCAAAATGCTAACGATGTTGCAATTTAATGAAATCCATTGTGGCATTGGCCCATTACTCTGTAAATGAACCATCGTTCACGACAAGACAGGAGAGAGAGTCACATTGGAATAAAGTGAATTGTTATAGTGAACATGCGATGGATGTATACAGTTTGCAAACTGTGCTTACATATATGACAGTACACTGAGTTTTTCAAGGCTAATAAAACTACACATTCTAATAAAATAGTGTCCGCTAAAATTAGGTTTATAATTGTTATTAATAAATAATACATTCATATTTAGTTTTTTTTTGCCAGGGTTATAAAGTCACCAGACTAATTAAATGTAGCTCTTGAGGGCATAGAGAACGGGTCACATCGTCAGTGGTAGGGAAACATCTGAGTTAGTTTTTAAATTACATGTGTAAAGAAAAGTTTTCCAATTTCATTCAGGGAGGGGCCTCTCACACTGCGACAAGGGATGACATGACGGGATGATATTTCACACTTTAATCTCTTCCTGGCAAATCCACCAATGTCCCTTAACCCTCCTCCAGGTTTCATCCCTGTGTGCAGTCTGGGCATGTCTCAGATTGGACGTATGAACCTGGGCAAGGACGCCAGCACTTTAAAGTACTACACCATGTGTGGTCTCCAGGAAGGCTTTGAGCCCTTCGCTGTCAACATGAACAGAGATATCACCATGTGGTTCAGCAAGCGCCTTCCCACCTTTGTCAACATACCCCAGGACCACATGCATATTGAGGTAAAGGTTCATTATTATTGTTGTTGGTATTGTCCTGTTATATTTATGGCAACATGGATTCTCAGCCACTGATAATCAACTACGACTGTAACTGGAGTTTGGCCAGTTTCTAGCTTGCTCCATGCCTACAAACACAGCTATGATGAACAGTTCTGCTGATTTCACGTGACACATTGATGTTCTGTATTGATTTCCTTCTTTGGATTTTGACTTTTAACTCCTCAGGTGACGAGGATCGACGGAACAGTAGACAGCCCTCCCTGCCTCAAGGTCACCCACAAGACGTATGGCACACAGAACAGCAACAATGACATGCTCTACTGTAGACTGAGCATGCCTGTGGAGTTCTACTCTGCGGACAAGTTACTGGACGAATCACTGAAACTCAGGTCAGACAACAGCAGAGGGAGAGCATTGTTGTTTTGCAAATTGAGATTTGATCATTAAGTCTCAATTTGTTCATCCTGGCGACTGCAATACAAAAAAAAAAAAAAAATGAAGATGGGGTTTTCCAACCTGCAGCTGTGTTTTTGTCTCTGCAGCCATCCTCCAAAAGAAGATGGAACTGTTGACTACGGAAGCATCACAACCGTAAATCAACGCACATTTTCTAAGTTTTACATTGCATCTGAAAAATATCGTCATGCTCTCTGTTAACTGAGGCGTAACCTAACGTGCTATGTTTTTTCTTACGGCAGTACTACCACTCCGTGAGAGTGTTTGCTGGACAGGACCCTGCGTCAGTGTGGGTGGGCTGGGTCACCCCGGACTATCACTACCACAGCAAGAACTTCAGCCTCAGCAAGACGCGCACAGTCACCGTCACCCTGGGAGACGAGAGGGGCCGGGTCCATGAGAGGCAAGCTCCCCGCTTTTTTAATATCTGGAGTTCATAGGATATCATGAAACGTAGAGAGATGTAATGTAGACCGGGGAGTCGGCAGATTTGCTGGGTTCTCTGAGGAAACCAGGCTGTATTTCCAAAATGTGCAACCGTACAGTAATTTAGGTGAGGTCATGCAATATTGCCACAGTGTGAATCCTACTCTCTACAGAGCATCTATATAAGGACACTGTGTGAAATGTGTTTTCAGAATTCAGAAATTCATTTCCTTTTGTGTTTTCTTACAATAGCTAATCCATTTCCTCGCAAAACTTTTTGCATTTCTTAGTGTTAAAATGCCAAAGGCCAAGTTTGAAGTAAAATTCATTAAGTAGATCCATTAAAAGTTTGCAACAGAAGGCAAAAGTGACCGATTTGCAAATTTATGTCAATGAAAAAAAAACATTTTCAATCATAATGTTGGAAAAACTACAGTTTTTTTAATTTTTACTTCCTTAAAGCAATAGAGCAATGAAACACACGTTTTAGTGTTGTAGTGTATTTATTTGGCATTAGAAGACAGACGACGTCAAAGCAGACAAAAAATGATGGAAAGATAACAATAAAGGTCAAGACTTTTTTTCCAATTCTGTGCTAAAAATAGCCAAGATGCAGGAATCCAGGTGTCCTGGCAACAAAAACCCAACACGGTACCTAAAGTATATCACCATTAACATTGTTCCTAGTCAACCCTGTAGAAATTACTGACACGTTTTAAACACGTCTCCCCTAAGCCGTAATTTGACCTTCGAATCAACAGAATGCAAAACAGAATGAATATGAATGAGGCACGATGCAGAGTCGATGCAGATCGATGAATGTGGCATGTAATGGAAATATATTGCGTACCAGTTCTTTACTTTTCGGTCGACTTCGTTGTCCTGTGGATGTTCACATTCTGCAGTGTCCAGAGGAGTAACTGCTACATGGTGTACGGAGCGGACGCAGCCGGCCCGTCGTCCTCCAGCCGCTCCAACTCTGACCTGGAGATCGGCTGTATGGTCGACCTGGCCACTGGCATCGTCTCCTTCACTGCCAATGGGAAGGAGCTGTCCACAACATATCAGGTACGTAAGAGTAATGGCACCCTAGTGGGGTGCAGAGGACTAATAGACAAGGACGTTGTGCCTCATAAACTTCTGGATGTGTCATTATTTCTTTCTCCTCTCATAAATAAACAGTATTTCTCCTCTTTATGCATAATGTAAGTTGGCATGCAGTTTTTGTTTTATAATCCATTTGAAAAGGAAAAGTTGAATGTTGTTTAAATTTGGTTTATTTCTCAAAACTCCGCTCCAATAACCATTACATTCAGAGACTGTGTCGTAAATCTTTGGGATGACGGCACTCAGACATATTTGTATTTCTCGTACTCACTCAAAGGATCTTCCCTTCAGGTAACGTAAACACATGAGACCCGCAGAGAGGGAATGTTGAAATGATACCACTGGACTCTCATCAGTTTTCAATACCAGGGTTTGAACAAAGGCCGACATCTGCTCAGTAATCCTCGTCTCAGCTTGTTGATCTCAGGTTTTTAACGCATCATATTGAATACCTGACTAGAAATTGAAATTATGCCTCGAGAAGCTTTTATCACTCAAGGCTTCTCGTCTTTATCTCTGTTATTGTCTCTCGTATTTCTTTCTTCTCATTGATTTAGTTGTGAACTGGCCTTTTTAAGCCTTCCGAGGAAATCAAGAGGCTTTTAAACTGATGAAAAGCGCCTTGTCCTGTTACGACTTCAGAGCTCTGCCTGTTTTTTCTCTCCCTTTGTAGTTGTCTTTTGCCTCCGATGGCTGTCATCAGTACACCGACTGATACTCATTGAACTCAGCTTTACAACACCAGCTAATCCACGGGCTCAGATGATGAACTTGAATGAATTTGCCACCAGAACAGACACTAGAAGTGCACAATAAGATTTACCTGTTGTGTTAGATCGTCTAAGGGTTTCCTTTAGGACAGATCCGACTGTTGGTCTCCATCACTCAGTACTGCTGGTTTATTTTCAGGTGGAGCCAAACACCAAGCTGTTCCCAGCTGTTTTTGTACGCCCCACCAGTGCGAACCTCTTCCAGCTGGAATTTGTCAAGATCAAGGTTTGTCTCTCTTTAAAGCTGGCGATATGCTTTAACGTGATATGGTTGGTAATAGTGGATGTTGGTTTTTATGTTTTTAATCTTGCTCATTAACTAGTACCAAAGTTTGTCAGTAACATTATTTACAGTAAATAATAGATCACAACACACCCACATTTTTGAAGATTTTGCTGTCATTAATTAAACATTAAGTTCTGCACTTGAAAGAGTAGAAGTTAGAATTAAACGGACACATATTTTTATATATTCGCACAACTCGGGATGATGTAAGGATGATAATTGTGGATGAAATATTAATCAAGTCAAACTCTTCTTTATTTTGTTCAAGGACCCCTCAGGCACCACATATTTAATGCACTTAGAAGTGTTTTTAGATGAAAATGTTTATTAAAGTGTTAAATGTTAAATTAAATGTTTTTATCTTTCCTCTCTCACATTACCTTCCGTCCTGTCCCTCTGCTCGCAGGACGCGATGCCGCTCTCGTCTGCCATATTTAAGAGCGAGCACAGGAACCCGGTGCCGCAGTGCCCGCCGCGGCTGGATGTGCAGACCATCGTGGCCGTGCTGTGGAGCCGGATGCCGAACACCTTCCTCAGCGTGGAGACCGCTCGGGTCAGCGAGAGGCACGGCTGGGTGGTCCAGTGCCTGGAGCCGCTGCAGATGATGGCCGTACATATACCTGAGGAGAACAGGTCGGTATAACATAAACTGAACACACCTTCACCCGCAGCACGTGACTGGTTCAGTCCCACAATGTTACTTTGTGCTTACATCATCTAGAACAAAAGATACGGTTAGAGCTCAGCCAATGAAAAGCTGTTTGTTG
Source organism: Nannoperca obscura (assembly GCA_036024295.1). Lineage (NCBI taxonomy): Eukaryota > Metazoa > Chordata > Actinopteri > Centrarchiformes > Percichthyidae > Nannoperca > Nannoperca obscura. The sequence continues at coordinate 18,223 of JAVQJL010094499.1, forward strand.
AATACTTCGGTAATCACAATATTTAACACCATAGTTGAGATGATTAACAGTCTCTGCCTCACACAAGTATTGTCAACATTAAGACCACGTGACCTGTAAACTCATGTCACACTCACTAGTGGTGTTGTGAAGTGGGTTCTTTATCATTAAATAGAAAATGAAAAAGTAAATAGACCTTCAGCCAAGATTGTTTTGTCAACTGTTTATGGATAAATAACCAGATGGGAATGTCTGTTTATTCTCCCTAATTAACTTGATTAAATACCCACTTTGTCACATTGATGCGAAAAACACATTCAACATCAAAAAGCCACACTGATCAAATCCACCAAGAAACATTAAAAGGGAAATCTACCATGGTGTAAAAGGTGTAGTTAAATATGTCACAGCATATATCGTCACATCGCCTAGTTCCTTTGGTAAAAACGCTGCAATGACCCCCCCCCCCCCCTCCCCCCCCACACCCAGGTCTTTATTGCCCTGTTCTTTTCCTGCTTTCTTCCAGATGTTTGGACATCCTAGAGTTATCGGAGTACGAAGACCTGAAAAAGTTCCACTACCACACACTGAAGCTGTACTGTGCCCTCTGTGCGCTGGGAAACACCCGCGTGGCTCACGCCCTCTGCAGCCACTTGGACCAATCACAGTTCCTCTACATCATCGACAACCAGTACCTCTCCGGCATTCTGAGAGAGGGCTTCTACAATGTCCTTATCAGGTGTGGTAGTTGTAGTTGGTTTAAATATAACAATCAGATCACAACCTCTTTGATTGTAGTTGCTGATTTTGTTTTTGATTCGATTTTTCGTTCTCCTTTGACTTCCCGCCGTTTTTCATCTGCATTTGAGATATGGAAGAATTTCAATTGTTGGGGGAAATATAATAAATGCTGCTGTCAGTGATACAAAATGGAAGTTTAAAATGCTACAACCTCAACTTTCATGCACTGAAATACAAAAAAGTTATTTTTTTCTCAGAGAATTTAATAATGATCAGTGATCAAATGATGACTTATTACAACATCAACTCCAGCACCATTAACTGTTAGCAATGGATCAGCTCACAAGACCACAAAGTAAACGTGTCACAATAAATCTTTATTCCGCTGTGACGTATTTTTATTGCTTCCAGTGTAATTGAATCTCACTTTTCTTCACTCAACGCCAGTAAACTCTCAGCCTAGCCTCACAGACAGACATAATTAGGACAAAACATTCATTATGAATGTCACCTGCTACTTTCAAGATGCAGTGCTTAAGTCCATTATCAGTGAAAATGCAAATTTAAATGGAGGGTGTTGACATCTCTGTGGGTGTGGGGAGTTTTGTTTCAAAACTGGGATTATGGGTCACAAAGAGTTTCACAGTTCGGCATCTCAGCAGCTAGTCAGGTAATTGCTGACTCATTGATATTGATCAGCAGCCCTGTCACCTCCGGCTGATATATTACGGTAATTTTGTGCTGTGGGGCTGTAGAAATCTTACTAATTGCACATTTATACCAAATAGGAAGATATTTTTAAACCTAGAATGCTGAATGGTTATTTATTTATTAAGTATAATGGCAAATGCCTCCAGATGTGTGCGATGATTGAACTGATTCTTCTTCTCATTGCCAGCATCCATCTTGAGACGGCAAAAGAGGCTCGCCTAATGATGAACAACGAGTTCATCATCCCTGTGACGGCGGAGACTCGCTCCATCAAGCTATTCCCGGACGAGTCAAAGCGCCACTCGCTGCCTGGCGTGAGCCTCAGCACCTCCCTCAAACCCCGGGTCAACTTCTCCCCCGTAGGCATCATCCACACAAAGCGCCACCAGTACCTCTACAGCCCCCAGATCCCTCTGGGCCTCCTGAAAGAGAAAGCCATTAGCATGCTCACTGAGGCCGTGCAGGGCGGAGGCACGCACATCCGAGACCCGGTAGGCGGCAGCGTGCAGTACCAGTTCGTCCCCATCCTGAAGCTGATTGGAACGCTGTTAATCATGGGAGTCCTAACCAGTGAGGAGGTGAGAGTGATTCTTCTCCTGATTGACCCCCACGTGTTCGGAGAGGCCAAGGAGGGTGAGGAAGTCAAGGGGGATGAAGTGGCTGTGGGAGGGGAAAAGGAGGACGTGAGCAAGAACGAGGAGAAGGCTGTGGAGGCAGGAGAGGAGGAGACGAAGGACAGTAAACCGCCGGTTAAAGGTCTTCTGGAGAAGTCACTACCTGAGTCGGTCAAACGACAGGTGATGAAAATGATCATACAAACATGCACACACATTTCAGCGATTTAAAATGTGAGATTGAAAAGAGTTGCATTACACTAAGTCCATTAATTCATATGCCAAGGTTTTAATTACAGTTTAATTTTACCCATCATATTTGCCTTCATCTGATTTGGTACATCAATTCCTCATTTGTCAGCAATTCAGAGCTTTTATGATTAATTTCTTATTGAAAAGTGATTGCATGAGTGCAAAAGAAGGCACTGGTTGAATACTAATGTCCCTATCAATGACAGAAAGTTCACAAAGCTGTAAACATTCAAACTTTTAGAAACAACTTTAATCTTTGCATTATGAAGACGGAGGCAGATAATCTCTCAGAAATAATGTGTGAGGTTTCTTATCAGTTGACAGTTAATTTGAAAATGATTGTATTTTAAAACTGCATCAAACAATTCAGACACAGAGAAAGAGAAACTGTCACTTCTAAATGTACGCCGGATCGCCCTCCTGCTGAAGCACTGTCTTTGAATGGGTTTCGTTTCTTCTCAGATGTGTGAGCTGCTGCACTACTTCTGTGACTGCGAGCTGAAGCACCGCATCGAGGCCATCGTCTCCTTCTCCGACAGCTACGTGTCCAAGCTGCAGTTCAACCAGAAGTTCCGCTACAACGAGCTGATGCTGGCCTTCAACATGTCTGCAGCCGTCACTGCCAAGAAGACTAAAGAGTTTCGATCACCCCCACAGGAGCAGGTACAATACTGCAGTGGGCCGAACGGAGTAGGAGGGAATGTTTACATCCTGTTTTGGGATGTAATGCATGTTCGAGGTTGAGTGAAGTATTGGAACAAAACCCCAGAATGAACACTTGAGCCTTGGGGTGAAAAGTAAATCGATGACCTTGACCAGAGCAGAGTGGGAGACCGGAGCACAGGGCTTTGTAGTTCTCCGAGTGCCTTTTTTAGTTTTCAGTTGTTTCTTAACTTTATTTTCAGCTGGTTTTCCCAGCGGGTAAATTGGGCCAAATGTGAGTCTAAATTGAACTTGCAGCGAGTTGATCGTGTGTTGAGAGTTAAACGGCTGACATTTTAGAGCAGTGGAATTGTATTAGTCCCAAAAAGGGCATTTATGTTAGATTGTATTAACTTTTTTTTTTAATTTCAAGTAAATTTAGTTGCAGGTTCATAGCTCAGGTTGCATTGTGAAAAACAGTAAAAATGGTATTAATCCACTAATTTATAAGTTAGCCTTGAAATTGTTTGCAAGGTAGTATAGTATAAAAGTATAAAAACACAAAGTCAAACCGGCTAGATTAAAAAAATTAACCAGTTTGACCAGGGCTTAGATACTGCAAGGAAACCTAAATCACACCAGCAGACAGGGCAGTCTGTGCCGTCTGAACCTTTCAGACCAAAATATCCCGCTGAGGGTTTATTCACTGTCACAACAGATGTTGAAGCGATCAGCCTTTTTAACTTCTGACAGGTCAGACTCGGGTTTCGTTGCCATCAGGGCGACAGACTGGACTGTTTACCGTATTGTTTCTTTGGATCTACATGACGTCAATAACTGGGTCGAATCAAAATGGCTATCGTAATGAATGAATGAATGTCGGCTGATGTATTATTCTAGCTCTACTATTATGTCATATGCACCAAATACTAGACACATGGGATGTGGCTGGACCAACTCCCATTCCTCTGATCATTTATGTGTTTGATGATCAAAATACTTTTTAAAATCAATTCTCCTTTTGAAAACTCTTCACTCTTTGCTTTCCTGCTTAAAATCTAAAAAGCATTGATAGAAGCAATATTTGAAATATTTGTTGAGACTGTGTGATCGAGTTTTGGGTCTTGCTCACTATAACACATCCTAAAGCGTGTTCATGGATCTCGGTTGCTCTCGCTTACACCACATGCTTTCAGTGTTTTTCAGCTCCCTGCGTCAGCACACTGACAAAGTGCCACGGGCTCAGATCTTTGTAGCTAATGACTAGGCCCTTTTTAACACCCCTCTCTTTCAGTGTGTCTCAGAGTCAGAGTAGAGAGGAAGAGAGAGGCGCAACATTATTATTTCAGTCCAGTAGCGAGAAAGTTCCCCAGTTCTTTCTTTTGTTTGTGGTCAGATCACCGGCTTTTGTGCCGGGTAGAGTTCAGTGAAACAAAAGTTTAGCTCTGCACGACTGCAAAGCTTTCTCTGTTCAGAATCTTTAATTGCGCTTCTTTCGAGCTGCAAAACCTTGCAGACGAGCACAAGCCGTGCAGCTCCTCTCTGATCCCTGGAGAAATAAGTACTGTAGCAGGTGTATATTCTCCACGACCGCTGTATGTTCCTCCCATGGTTTATCAAAAAGCTCTGCCACAAATAGACATCAGAATCGCCTAAACTGGACTCTGCATTTGCTTAGCCCGAGGACGCATCTCATCTCGTGTATATTTAGTCTCTTATAGTTAGCTCGCAACATGCAGCAAACATTGTCAGGCTATTTCTCTGCATTGATCAAGCAGATATGCTCTGAAAAGCCCATGTGAGCACTCACTGCTATTGAGTGTGACTCAGATTATTAATGGCGCCATCCTCCTCTCATTCATTCTTTCACACGCTTGTTTGCTTGTTTCTCCGTCCCTCTCCTCGGCCCTCCTCTTCCCCACAACACAGTTTTATATTCCTCTCCCCAGTCTCTCCCATTCTAACCTTATTGTTTGTTTGTTTGTTTCCTGCAGATCAACATCCTGTTGAATTTCAGTGCTGGGGAGGACTGTCCTTGTCCAGAGGAGATCCAGGATGAACTCAACTCCTTCCATGAAGAGTTGCGGCTGCACTGCGGTAGAGTCCAACTGCTCCCTCACTTCTTTGACATATTGATTTTGGTTCATAGATGTTCACACTTTGTACGAGGGTCAGTGAAGGTATCTTCTCACACAAACTGATTCTTCTTGACCTTTGACAAAACAAAAAAAAAGCAGCAGTGGATTTTTTGGGGTGTGACTATGAAATCATAAGCGCTCATCATATGCCTCTTGTGAAATGGAGGCTGCCAGTCACTTTGACCGTGGCCAGAAATAACTGGTGTCTTAATCTACTCTGTTAGACTAAGCTCAGCGTTGCACATAGTAGCACTAACTTTAGGCACATTTAAGCACTTGATACAAAATGTTAAAATTCTGAGTGTCTGAGCAAAATGTGCTTCCTCTTGCAGGAATTCCCGTGGAGGAGGAAGAGGAAGAGCAGGACACTTCGATAAAAGGCCGCCTCCTCGCTTTACTCTACAAGATCAAAGGTCCACCTCAGAAGACGGAGGAGGAACCCACCGAGAAGGAACAGGCTGACCCCAGTAAGTAACTTTGGGCACTATAGAGGTTAGGCATGGATCAGATGCAGAGACAGATTATCGTCACCTGACAGAAACCACACGAGAGCGTTCAACAATTCACAACATGTAACATTTTACATTTTCAGAGGCACAAATCACTTTAAAGCCATATTTGTTAACTCTCTTCAGGTGACATTGGTGGACACTTGGATCCTAATCACGATAATGCAAATTTCAGTGAAAGACCTTTTATGAATTCAACTTTCATCTTAGTTCTACTCCATATTTTAGTGCAGGTACATTTACAGATCTATCCATCGTAAATGATGCAGAACATGAGAAACTGCCCGGCTACTAGTTCAACAAGTTTCAGGCTTCAGCGTGGGGTCGTGGTTAGGATATTCTTTTTCCGCTTCCCTTTACTGAAAGCATGGCTATGTTCTGTTTCAAATAACAGAAGGCTAATGGACAGCCACTGCTTTACTCCAGCCTTGCACCCCCAACCTGTATTATTGAAAGGCTTCGTAAGTGCACAGATGATGTGATTCAAGATGATTCCAGTAAACCTACATTACCGTATCTACATTATATTAAGACCATATTAAAGTAAATATATTTAATGATGGCTGCTGCTCTCCTTGGAATCAAAAGTGTTATTGTACTATTGTTTTACAGTATTATGTAAAACAAGTATTATTGTACAGAACAACCGACATATTCTCAATACGTTTCACTAAATAAAGCATTATGTCCTGTGGAAGAACAGTAGTGTAGTGCATGCAAGACGTTCACCTTCAGGGCACCTGCCTCGCTCCCGCTCCCGTTCTCATTCGGATTCTGGTGGAATCTGACCCTTTTGTTTGCTACCGATGTTGCACTGTTTGACTTAAACACTCAAAGTTCAGCGATAACTTTGGAATAACAATGTTATCATTTGGAGAGAGGTGCGGCGTTTAGCTACACCCTCTACATTTATCACGACGGGTCACTGAGTTCCTCTGTTGTTGAGACCTGCTTTATTGTTGCCTGTCTGTAAGATTATTGATGAGACTGGAAGTTTCAAGCAGCACCCAGACTTAAGACCATTTTTTAAAACAAGAAATCCTCTCCTGGGTTACACTTTAATTGTCATCTATAGATAGATAGATAGATAGATAGATAGATAGATAGATAGATAGATAGATAGATAGATAGAGATGTGTATATATATATATAGAGAGAGAGAGTTTGTGGTCTAATATAAACCTTTTCAAATGTTTAGGGACAAGAGCCAAGCTGTTTCTCAACAGTCCTTGGAAATAGTTTTTAGACATTTTCTTCCAAGGTCCTCCCTCTGGAGTCAAGTTTATAATAAGGTAATTTACTGTGAGGAGAACACACTGAGGGCTATTTTAATACCTGCATTTTGCAGCAGTCATTATCTTCTAATCCCAACATTTGAGAGTCAGGTTCTGCTAGTGTTGGGCAGGGCTTTGCATTATTGCTGATTGCATTGTGTGGAAGAAGATTAGCTTTTTGACACACTTAGAAAGTGAATGTAGGTGGAGTGGTCACGATTTCCAGCCTCGTACTGACACGCAACATCCAAAAATCCCAGTTCGTGGACACCACGTGTAAAATGCACCAGAGACAGACTAAAGCTGTCAAGCTACTCAGATTTTACCTCAAAGTACACTGCAAACATCGCCTGAGTGTACATAAACACATGAAGTTTACACCTCATCTTGCTTTTCTTCTGACATGATAAAAGAAATTATTGGATGCTTTAAATGTGGATGATTAGATACATTTTAGCGTTCTCCCCCATTCATTTCAGATTGCACTGTTTGCTAAATGCCTTTCATGTAAATGTAATAATCACAGCGTTGCCAACGAGCTGCTCTGAGGCTTCAGATCAAATCATCCGAGTTTGATTACGAGCAACAAACACCTGTGTGATGTTCGTCAAGTCAGTGCTGAGGGTGCCAGATGCACCATGACGGTTACTTTCCACCTGTAAAGAGGTAACAAAATACACATATACCAAATCAAAGAATTGCAAAACATTTTTATTTCGTACATAACCAAATAAATTGTACATTGCTAATAAAGTATTTGTGTTTTTTTTGGCTTAATCAGAAACTTCCACTGAAAAAGCCAAAAGGGAAATACAGCAGTTGTACTATAAAGCTTTGCAATAATAAGGAATACTCTAAAATGAAACTCATACATAGACTTGTGCGGGCATTTCGCTGGCTCGCTCAACTGTAGATGAAAAGTATTCTTTTCTTATTAAGAATGAACCAAAATACTGTAAACCATTGTTTGAGTAAAATGGAATTCCTAGCATGTGGTGCGACCTGGAGCAGATCTCACAATATTAATTAGTCTCGGCATTTTGTTTCCATACACAAAAATAATGTATTTTCTGGTTGCAAGCCTTTGCATTTTAATGAGTATAAACAGACTAGTGTGGCGTTGAAGAGAGAGGCTGTTCCACACAGTAATTCCATATCTACAGGTTATAGTCCTCTGAAATGTGTTTTTCCTTTTATTTGTGTCTGTCTGGGATAAAATGACAACCTCGCTACAGAACCTTGACTTATCTACAGTAAGCATAAACACGATAGAACTGCAAGCCCCAACGCATTATTTCATGGTGCTCGTACCACTGGACACCTTATAAATCTGACACATTTTTGCACAGCACGTTATTTTAAGGCATCGTGTGCACAGAGAACAGTTGGCTAGAGTTACAGTTTGCTGTCTTGTGTTGGCACTCCCCTCTGCTTTATAGAGCTCTGTAGCAAGTCCCAGATCTTTGTTTAGCTTTCCAGCCGACAACTTTACCATTTTGGTTCACACCACGCTCATAGCATCGGTTTCGACCACAGCAGGCAGCTGTTATCAGCATGAAAGCTCCGAAAACCCACTGTATACTAACTACTTACACTAGACGGCAGACAGACACAGTTTGTGACTAGCCGGTGAACGTAGCAGCAGAGCATGGCGCAGAGCTAAAAGAGAGTCAGCGTCGGACTTGCTTTCGTCAGGTGGCCAGGAACACAACTCCAAATGAATGATAATGTTGCTCCATAAGGCAATTGTTTGCTCACAAGTTAGCCACATCAACTTTGAAGGTGAGGATATGTCAGTGTTGTTTCTGCTTGTGAAATATAACACATTGGTGAGTCCTGGTTGATTCACACACAGCAACAGGTGCTGATTAGGAGACGGGAGTTTCAATCTTAAGTTTTACTTTGTGCCTTGGTCTGAATGGAAACAGGTTGATTCACCCATCACTTGTCAGATATGTCTGTTTGGAAGGCATGACAAATATGTTTTTAAAGATATCATAATCGTTATGGAGTCAATAGCAACATAATAGCATTTTCTTTGATACCTGTGTTGCTGCATTCTGTAGAAGTTGTACCCAAATTGTGTCGAAAAACACGCACAAGAACACACTGTTTGTTTAGTGGTATTCAAGTGTGGTGGCACCGTTAACCTGCACTAACCTCACTACCTCTGTAGCACTATTCACTGTGTGGATGTTGACTTCTCACTTCTCCAGCCAACCTGAAGGAGCTGATCTCCCAGACCATAACCAGCTGGGCTCAGGAGTCTCACATCCAGGACCCAGAGCTGGTCAGAGTGATGTTCAGCCTGCTACGGAGGCAGTACGACGGCATCGGGGAGCTGCTCCGGGCCATGAAGAAATCCTACACCATCAGTGCCGCGTCTGTGCAGGATGCTATTAACCTGTTGGTATCTCTGGGTCAGATAAGGTCTCTGCTGTCGGTACGCATGGGCAAGGAGGAGGAGAAGCTTATGATTGATGGACTCGGGTAAGTACATTTGTTACAATAAACACATTGATGTTTCTCACTTTTTAGTGCAGTATTAATTGTAATATAAAAACATGATTGACAGTTATTATTAATCAATAGATCCTCATTGCACACTGTTACTTGCACACTTTCCACAATCAGGCAGTATTTCCATTGTGGTGTATATTGTCTCAAAGTTACTATATCAATTCAAATTCGTATATCATTACCTTCACAAATCACTTTATTGTGTTACCAGCGACATCATGAACAACAAGGTTTTCTACCAACACCCCAACCTGATGAGAGTGCTGGGGATGCATGAGACTGTCATGGAGGTCATGGTCAACGTGCTGGGAGGAGACAAGTCACAGGTACGAAGGCGCGGACACTTTCTGTATTAGCTGCTGTCATCACAAGCCAGTGCGGTCAAGTTGTTCCTGCAATGAAAGTCAATAATTGACAAACCATCTCAACTGTGAGAAGAGAAGTACAGCTAGCAAGTAAAGATGGGTAAAAACAATTCAGGATTTAAAATGTTCAATAAATCAGTGTTGCAAATCTTTCAAAAGGAAGGAAATACATTCAACACGTTTGTTACAATGTGTGAATTGTTCATGCAATGCATTTTGATAAAAAACACATAACCTTGTTTAACCTACACTACCGTTCAAAAGTTTGGGGTCACATTGAAATGTCCTTATTTTTGAAGGAAAAGCACTGTACTTTTCAATGAAGATGACTTTAAACTAGTCTTAACTTTAAAGAAATACA